>BQNB010029406.1:26444-50406 GCA_026074375.1 Tanacetum coccineum | reverse complement strand
CAAAGCAACATTCTTAACATTCATATTACAATCTGAAACTTGATTGTTCTTATTAGCAATAGACTTAAACTTCCTATGATGGGTTTCTACTTTATCCTTCATGCTTCTACTTGATGGTTACGGGATCCTATCATTCTTTGAATTGCTCTTAGGCTTTGATCCGCTAGCATTAGTAGAGCTTACTCTTACTCTAGAAGGCAACATAGTGTTGTTAATTTTTTAAGTGTTTTGCTTAACTGCATGCTCTTTTGTGATTGTATCAATTTTCTGTTTCGTTCTAGATGCATCTACATAAGGAATATTGTTCTTTCTATGGCTTGTAGCGAGAGCCCATTTTTCATTTTCGCTTTGAGTGAAAGGGCATGAGGCACTAACATACACTAACAGTTCTTGAATTCACTCAGAAAACTTAGAGGCATGACTTATATGTTCATCTAAAGGTTTTAGCGCTCTAGCTTCTTCTAATAATTCATGTAGTGTTGCTACGTGCTCCTTGGTGACTTTTAGATAATCGCGATGCATAGCCCTATTGTTCTTAAAGTAAGCATTTATTGGTTCAGTCTCAATCTTAAGCAAACCTAGGGCAAGAACTTTTGTGTATTTTTCAATTATCTTGTTGGTAGTCAAGTGTGAAGTGACTGATTTTGATAAATCATTTTTCTCAACAACTTTAGGAATAACCTTTGTTTTAGGAAATGAAGTTACAGAATAAAGTTTAGTTTCTGAAGTTGAGGGTTTAGAAAGCTTAGTGTTCACACTTGTACCATTATGATTCATTTGAGATTCAAAAAACTTTCCTTTTAACTGTGCTCTTAACTTGTTGTTTTCAGAAATCTGATCATTTAGTTTTTGTTGCAAAGAATCAGTTTGAAGTCTGGTTTTTGCCCGTGTCTGCTTGATTGAATCATAAAGCTTTTTATATTCTAACATAATGTTTTCGCGTTCCTTAACTAAGGAAGAGACCTGAAAAGCTAGTGACACGTTCTCATCCTCTATTTTCTGAATCCTAGAATAAAAATTTGGTGATTCACATTGAGTCACTAGACTCTTTCCATGCACTTGAACTAACCGATGTTTCAACTCACTAATTACAAGTGTTTTGTCTTGCAATTGCACTTTTAGATCATTTATCTCAAAAGATTGGTTATTGATTGCTTGAACCAAATGATTATTATTGTTTGTTCGAGAATCATTAATCATTTTTTCTTTGTGATTTTGAAAAGCAATATCAAGAGAAATGTTGTATTCCTCAAGTTTTGAAAAACGTTTTCTTACTTCACATAATGACTTGTTTGATTCTTGAAGATCTAAAAGCACAATGTCAAGACTTTGACACTTTACACAATTATCAACTTCATTCAACGAACGCAAGTAAGTGCACATTATATCATAAGAGATATTTTCCTCTAAGAGTTGGTCGTTGTTGATTAAAAGTTGTTTCTTTTCAATTTCGAAATATTTCTTTGCCACAGAACATTGCTCAACCTCGTCTTCCATTTGTTCAAAATATCTTTTATTTCTTTGACCTCAACTATAAACCAGTTTTCAAAATTTTTGAAAGTTTCTTTTAGGTTTTCAGAAAATGGTATGACATATTTTTAAAAGTCCCTTTTATATCTGATTGCTACCAGCTACCTATTTGATGAGGAGATAACGTAGTTCTCCTTTTAATGCATTCATCAAACTTACTAAGAAGATTTCGTGCCTTGTTCAGATTATTGAGAACTTGACTGGTTGATGGGAGTTTTTTAGGAAAAACTTTAGTGGGTTTTGAAACATTTTCAGGAGGACTTGGTGTGGAAGACCAATATAGTTGTTATGCTGACAATTATTTTTGTGGAACAAAATACTCGTAAAGTTTATTTAATTTTGAGTAATCAATCAGTTTAGTATTCAACACAGTTTGTTTTTAATCATTTTCAACCGACTCTCTTCAGCAAGTATCAAAGTTTCCTAAGAATCACACACAGATATAGGATTATGTTTATCAATCAAGACTTTTTCATTATATAACGCAGGTTGTTTCCGTTGAGCTTGAGAAATATACAAAGGATTTTGATAACTAAGAGCTGTCTTATGTGTTTCATCATAAAATTTTTAAGGTTTAGTTAGCATGTGCATAGTTTGAGCAGATTTGCCAACTTTAAAAACAATGTTTTCAAGTTCCTTTTTTGCTTTTTCAAATCCACAATTTCACTGTTGTTCTTTTCATATTTTTCAAACGACTCTTTTTTGTATGTGTCAAACTTATTTTTTAGAAAATTGACCTGGTTTGTTAAGTTCTCCATTTGTTTTTGTTGAGAAAAGACATGATTTCATAATCAGATACTTTTCTATTGCGATCACAAATGACAGTTCTTAATTCGCAGTTTAAAACTTTTCTCTGTCAGAAGCAGAGTTTTTAGATTTATTTTCCAAAATTTTAACTCTTTTTTTGTATTGTTCAAGCTTGTTGGTTAATGATTCATTCACACTTTGTGTCTCTTGAGTTACCGTGTTACATTTTTCTACTTGAGATTTTATTTGTTCAATTAAAGACAATATCATATCATTATTTTATACAGGAAGAGAGACAAAGTGATTAGCTTCATCATGAATGGTGACCATATACTCAGCATAAGAGATAACATTACTGTCACTCGTAAGTTCAACATATGAATCATCATGACAGACAAAGTGTTCATTAAGTTTCGTCTCTTGTACAACAGAATTAAGCATATCATCATCTTGATAAGTGTCGTAATGAGGTACCTCAGAGAGTGTGTTGGAATCATAACGTGGTGCAACTGTGTCATCATTGATAGAACCAACAGGAGACAAATTTGTCATGAAGATCGCATTTGTAGTAGCTTGGTCATCACAGTCTGAATCATATGCATCAACGTGGTCTGCCTTGAAATTTGTTATAGCTTGTAACTGAAGATCCTCATAATCATCTGTTTCTTCCAAACTGTCAGCTAAAAAATCTTGATGTTTATTGTTCAATACAACTCCTGCTTCTTGTGCTTGAGCAAGTAGCATCTTATTCTTAAACCATTCAAAATCTTTCACTCGTTTCTTTGCAATACATTGCTTAGCAATATGACCTTCATCGTTACAATTATAACATCTGATTACCCTTGGTTGATTTGCCCTTGCATTTCCAACAGTATTAACAACCTTTGCTCCTGAAGCTTGATTCTTTCCAGCACTGCCCGCATAACCTTGAGACTGTCTACCTTGAACATTCTGAACCATAACTTGGCCGTTTAGAATTGTAGCTTGAGTTCTTGGATTAGAAGAGGTTAGTAGTTAGTTATTTATGGGGGGATATCTTGAGCTATAAGCGAAACTCAAGAAAATCATAGCTTTATTGAGATTGGCTATTGGATCATCAGTTAGAAGAAAGG
Organism: Tanacetum coccineum; assembly: GCA_026074375.1. NCBI lineage: Eukaryota > Viridiplantae > Streptophyta > Magnoliopsida > Asterales > Asteraceae > Tanacetum > Tanacetum coccineum. The sequence goes on along the minus strand of BQNB010029406.1, from coordinate 47,017 downwards.
TTGGTATAGCAAGTCTGATATTAGGTTGAAATGTAGGTAGTTGTTGAACAACTGTAGGTGCATAGCTTTGAAGTGGAGGTGATTGAATACTTGTTGGGTTATTGGAGTGCTTTATTGGTAGTGTTTATATGGTTGATAAACTTTAGATGGTTAAGTATGATAATGTATTTGCTGAAAGTTGTATGACGGAGGTGGGTTGTAGGTATTGGCCAGGAAAGCAAGTGGATCCGGGAATCGTTTTCGCATTTTCTCGAACTTCTTTAGCATCTCTTAAATTATGTTTGAGGAAATCATACAATTGATCAAAGTTCACACTGTGAAGGTCTCTTGCTTGTTTAGTTGCTGTGACAAACCTACTTGTTGGAAACACAAAAAGTGTCGGTCACTTCTAAGTTGTAATAGTCTTAGCTCGTAGTTTATGTAATGATTAGATTAGTAATCTAGTCCGGCCCAAGACCCATGGGAAGCCCATCATAGCCCATGGGCCGGCCTATAGGAAGTATATAAACCCTCTCCTAGCCTTGGAGAGGGGTTGGTTGTTCTATTTGTTACATTCCATCTTAATAAACTTCATCCATTTTCCATCCATTCTATCTCTAACATCACAACCCACATCTCACTCTTGTTCTTGGTTTAATCATAAGATTACATGTTTCTACAATTGGTATCAAGAGCCATGGAGTGGTGTGTTTAGTTTTTGTGTTTGATTTGTGTTCAAAAACCTTTACAAAGAGCAAAATAGTGATTCAAATTTTTTGGCTTAAAAACCTTAAAGTTTTCATTTTTATTGTTCCTATAGGGTTAGTAACACTAGTTGTACAAGAATTTTTGCTAAAAACCATTAAAAATGTGTCTTTTTGAGTTTTGAAAATTTGAGTTTCGTAGTAGTTAGGACCGAACAAGGAAACCGAACGAGTAAGCCGAACAAGTTAACCGAACTAGATAACCGATCGAGATCACCGAACGAGCTTTACTCAAGTTGGAACCGAACGAGTCCTTTACTTTGAACCGAACAAGAGGAATCGAACTAGTGACAACCGAACAAGCAGGACCGAACGAGTAGGACCGAACTAGTAAACTTTGTCAATCGAACTAGTGACAACCGAACTAGCAGGACCGAACGAGTAGGACCAAACTAGTAAACTTTGTCAACCGAACTAGTGAAACCAATTTAAGTTTAAAACTTAACAACTCGTTTTCAAAATTATACGGTTATTTCTTTGACTTGTAAAATCCCATGAAACAAACACTTGTTTTCCCGGTTTTGTCGAGAATTGTAAAATCCCGGAGTTTTCATTTCAAGACTCATTAATCACATAACCAAACACAAAATTTTCTTTCTACCAACCGACGATTCAATTTGTAATCTTTTGGATACACAATAAGACTCTCATGCTGATAAGTCACTTCTTTCTGAAGGATACAACAAATCCATCATGCTTGAAAAACACTTGTTATGATTCATAGGAAAAGCAAAATTGAACGTAATGATGAATAGACCACAAGAAGAATGATTTCTTGCCTCTTGTTGAAAAAGGACCACTGTGTTGCCTTCAATCGCACTGAGGATGGAGTAACAAGGCTTACAGAATATGTTGAACTAAACATCCCCGCTAAAGCCATTCAAAGCAGATTTGACATCAAAAGCAATAAACATCATTCTTCACAAGGCCTCCACCTGAAATCTATGCTCTTTAGTCAAACATCGTGTAGCAAAAGATCTTGGGAGAAGATTAAACTGCTAATGCAAGGAACGTCATTGACAAAACAAGAACGAGAGTGCAAGCTGTATGATGAATTCGATAAGTTCACTTACAAGAAAGGAGAGACGCTACATGAGTACTACTTGAGGTTCACTCTGTTACTCAATGATATGAACATTTACAAGATTGCCATTGGAAGCATTACAAGTCAACGTCAAGTTCTTAAAACACTCTTCCTGGGAGGATGGAAAAAATGGGAGCAAATTTGTTACTAGATGTTAAATTGGTCAAGAGACATTTGCCACACTACCAATGTTGATCACAGCTTCATGCTACCCTGCAACAAACATGAAGACATGCAAATGAAGTTCGTTCTTGAGCATGAACGCAATCCGAGAACCCTTTGCTTTAGTTGCATCTCACCAATTAACTCCAACCAACCTTTCAATCTCATCTACACACTCACACAACCAAAGTCTCTATCCTCACTTCATGTTTCACCATACGAGTATTCAAGTTTTGTTACAACCTTATCAGAACTCAACAATTCACAACCAATCAACAACACCTCTTCCAATTACTTATCATCAAAATGAGTACAATCCACCATTCACCACACAACGTTTTATTCCTTCACGAACCATGCAATCCTACAAGTGGAATATGCTCCCACAGCCTATCAACAGCAACAAAAAAGCAAACCACCTGAATTTTTCCCAACTAGACTCTCCGTCTAGTAGTTCCAGTGTTCCAGAAAGGGATGAATCCAATTGATGCGAGTAATCACAGATGTCGTTCCTTAACTCTGTGTCCACAATCCCGTATCCTACTACCAACAATCAGCTAAGGACTATCGTCAAACCCTCGTCAACAGCACCATCTATGATGGAAAAGTAACTGTTGCAACCTGTTCAGGGAGACATAACTACTTAACTAGTCTGGAACAAAAACGAGAAAATACATACCTGGAGCAAGTAGAAGCAACACAGGGAAACAACGGACTGTCATCTGTTATAATTGCAAAGGGGAGGGTCATATTGCCAAGCAGTGTACTAAGCCTAAGAGGAAAAGGGATGAAACATGGTTCAATGATAAAGTGTTGCTAGTTCAAGCTTAAGCAAGTGGTCAAGCTTTAACAGAGGAAGAAATAGCATTTTTGGCAGATCCAAGACTTCCTGACATTCATACCTCTCAGACTGTCATCACCCACAATGCTGCTTATCAAGCTGATGATCTGGGGATGCCTATGACTCTGACTGTGATGAACTCAACTCAGCAAGAGAATTGTCAGGCTCCATAGGCGAATCTCTCCAGGAATGTGGCTCAGATGCACTCATTGAGGTGTACACAATCGTTGCGAGAGAGAGCAGTCTGACCTATGATTTATTCAATCAAAGTGAGCAGATAATAACGTCTTCTGAACAGTCTAATGATGTATGTTAGACAGAAACTGAAATAACCAGTGATAGCAATATCATTCCTTATTCTCAGTATCTAAGTGAAACACAACAGGAAACTATCAGAATTCTAACCTCTTTCTGCTCACAAGATGGTCCTGATATTATCTATGGTTTGAAACAATTCAATACCCAAGTGATGCATTTGCACCAAGGTTAAATAAACCTTGACTACCAAGCTTGTCAGATATAAAGGAGAGTTTAAAGATTTGAAAGAAATGCAAAATATGAAAACAATTTTTTCAGATCCAAAAAACAAAGTAAGCCAAGATTGTACGTCTTAAGGAACTCTTTTGAACAAGTGTAAAAAACAAGAAAAGAATATCTTTAATGAAAAACAGTTTCTGATCTCAAAATGATTTAAAAATGGAATAAAAACAAAAAATGATAGAGAAATTGCTTTAGAAAAAAAAATTAAGCAACTGATAATACTCATTTCAAAAGAGGTCAATCTGCGCAAACTGTTCATATGATGACTAAATCCAAAATTTGTTATGATCATTCCACGAAACAAGCAATCGGTTTTGAAAAACCTTTCTATCTGAAGAAAGTTCGGGAGTCAAAGCCAAAACTATATGACGGGAATGTCATTCTTAAAATGGATACTGTTGTGATACCCGATTCTGATGAAACATTAATGCTTTGTGAAGAGAGTCGTTCAAAAATGCTTTTGAAAGAACAAGATCCATTGGTTGTAAAACATAGAGTGAACACGAAACCCATTAATTATGCTATTCTTAATAACGATTACAACAAACGATTTGTTCGACAATCTGATTTATATAGTGAACATGCCTATTGGAAAGCGACTTCGGTCCCAGCTTTAGACCCATCTCATTCTTCAACAACCATCAAAGTTGAGGTTCCAAAAGAACTTCCAAAAGTAAGTATGGTGTATACTAGCTTGAAAGAGCTCAAACGCTATCTTACTGGCTTTGATCTGGTTGTCAAAGAAAGAACCAACCACTGCCACAGCTATCACTGAGGGCACGTGGGGGTTTGAACATACAAAGGCTTGTTTTCGAGATGAAATCATTCCGTTTATAAAAGAATTAAAAGATATCTTTAATAACTTCAATCAATACTTGGTTGAAGAACTTGCCGATGTCCAAAAAGTCTTTTATCAAATGGAACAGGCTGTCGAACAACATCGCTTGGAGTCCAGAACTTTCGAAGTTAAAATAAATCAAGTTTTGAGTGAAAATGAACGACTCTTGGCACAAGCCATTGATAATGATATTGTAAAAACTGTTGTGAATTTGTCTGTGAATGAAGGTTGTGAAACTGTGAATGAATGTCAAAGGTGTCTCGAACTCAAGACTGAGCTTCTCAATAAAAAGGATTTTGTTGATAAAGAAACTTACGATAAACTTTGTAAGAGTTTTACGACTCTTGAAAAACATTGCATCACTTTGGAAAGCTATTCTCAAACTTAACCCAAAGAAAAATTCGACTAGAAAATAGTGTTTTAAATCAAAATGCTCGCTAAGTTTACCTCATTTGTTTGAGATTAGTGAATTGAGAGCTCAGTCTTATAAGCAAAAGACAACAGTCATTGTCAAGTTGAAAAGAGCAAATTAAGTCCATAAATGGAAATTAGGATGATAGTACAGTCCAAAATGACATGGATGAAATTTAAGACTCTTAACATTGAATTAACATAGAATGACAAAACTTGTTACTTGAGAATGAGCATTTAAACAAGACTTATAAACAACTTATGACTCGATTAAACCAAAAGATGTTCAATCAAAAGAAACAACTTGATGCGTTCATATAAACAAGTCAATATAAAGACGGGGGAAAAATTTCGATTTTAAATGCAAAAACTTCAGGAACAAGGTTTGGTCATAGCACACCCTAAAAAAATGAGTTATGGAAACTTAAAGAAAAGCGTTTAGATAAGGAGACTACGAGACCCACTCTGTTGGATCCAAAAGTGTCTAAGATAATTATGGAACCAATCACGCCCAAATAATTGAATAAAAGAAGGACTGCTCACTCCTCGTAAATTAAGCATAGCCAGTACGAAGCTTTGGACCTTATGGGTGGATATAGCCGAACATTAAAAGTGAATTATCCTCAAAATCAATTTTTAAGTCTGCCTTAGTAAACCAAGTCTTTCAGAATTTGCTTCACACATAAGTAGTCTGCCTAGCATCAACAATTTTGGTCCTCAATTAGTTGAGGTCACACCGAGGAAAACGGACAAGAAAGTTAGGTTTGCCGAATCACACACATCCACAGAAAACATAAAAACATACTCGACTTCAAACATAGTTTCTAACAAAACAAGTTGTGTTTGCATCTACAGGAGTAAGATCTTTCTACTAGTGCTAGCGGATCACAGCCTTCAGGCAATACCATGAAAGAAAGGATTCTGCAAAACACCAAGGATAATTTGAAGAATAAAAGTAGAAGCTCACGGCTAGGAACGTTAAATCTAGTTTGAATAAAAGAAATGGCATTGTTTTAAAGTTAATGGATCTGCGTCTGTGCAGAATTCCAAGAAACATGATAATTCTGATTATGTCTGTATTAACGGTGATGATTGCATGTCTTCTGATAATTTGTGTGTTTCTAATCCTATGAATGATGTGAAAATTTCGTGTAAATCTAAGAAGAGAAATCTAAGAAAAGATTTGGAAACACAGGAAAAGTGTTCAATAAGATGGATATATTTGGAGACCCTAACCGGTCGGACGCTTCACATCTTGTAGGAAATGGCGTATCCTTTAACTAGGATTACCACTACTAATGAAGTGCTTCAAGGAAACCAATAGTTCTAGACTCTGAATCGACCCAACCATGGTTAAATGGAATACTCAAGGAAACCTAATAAGAATAAGAATAATGAGTCCGTTAGCAAAAACAAAGTTTATAAAAACCATGTCTGCCAGACAAACATGAACCGCGAAAATCCATGGGGATCAAAAAACCAATATTCCATCTACTTCTCTTAATGAATGCAGGTTGTCCAAATCGTCCTCTGGTATTTGGACTCCGGTTGCTCGAAGCACATGACCGGAGATCGCTCTCAGCTCTTAATTTTCATCAGTAAATTCTTGGGTACAGTCAAATTCGGAATGATCAAGTTGCAAAGATAATGGTTTAAATGGAGACTATCAGATGGTAATGTTTACTATTTCAAGGGTTTTATTACGTGAAGACTTGGGCCTAGAATCCTATTTCCTGTGGGACAATTCTGTGTATTCCAATCTCAAGTGGCTTTTCCGTCAACACACATGCTTCATTCGCAATCTAGAAGGTGTTGATTTATTGACGGGATCTCAAGGGGATAATCTTTATACACTCTTCAACTTGGGAATATGATGGCATCCTCTCCCATTTGTCTATTGTCAAAGGCATCTAAAACCAAGTCCTGGGTTATATGAGCATCGTCCGTCTATCTCACTTGAACTTTGGTGCATTAATTCAACTTGCAAGACATGACTAGCCGAGGTCTCCCTAAGCTCATTTTGAAAAGGATTCACTTATGTTCTACATGTGCATTAGGCCAGAAGGTTCAAGAAACCCACAAACCCAAATCTAGAGGACACAATCAAGAAAAACCTGATCTTTTGGCATATGGATCTGTGTGGGCCATGGCGTGTCCGCGGAGTGTCAAGTGAAAGAAGTACATCCTCGTTTAATGTCGATGAATACTCTCGATTTACATGGGTAAAATGTTTGCGATCAAAGATAGGCTCCAGCTTTTATTATCATTTATATGAAGATGATCCAAGACGGCCTTAATGAAACCGAAGTCCGCATCAGAACAGATAATGGAACTGAGTTTGTTAATCAGACATTGCATGAATATTATGAGAAGGTTGGCATCTCTCATGAAACATCCATTGCATGCTCTCCACAGCAAAATGGTGTTGTTGAAAGACGAAATCGTACGCTAATAGAACAAGCCCACCCGCACGTATGTTATTTATGCAAAAGCTCCTTTATTTCTATGGGCCGAAGCGGTTGCCATAGCCTGTTGTACCCAAAATCGTTCCATGATACGTCGTCGTCACGGTAAAACACCATATGAACTTTTACACGACAAACCTCCCGATCTATCGTATCTTCATGTGTTTGGTGCACTCTGCTACCTAACGAATAATAGTGAGAATTTAGGCAAGTTACAACCGAAGGCTGACATTGGTATTTTCATTGGCTATGCACCCACGAAGAAAGCATTTCGGATTTACAACAGACGTACCAGACGAATAATTGAAACCATTCATGTTGACTTTGATGAGCTGACCGCGATGGCTTCTGAACACAGCAGTTCAGGACCCGCACTTCATGATATGACTCCTGTAACAATCAGTTCAGGACTCGTGCCAAACCCTCCTCCTTCAACACCATTTGTACCACCTTCGAGATCTGACTGGGATTTGCTGTTTCAACCAATGTTTGATGAGTCACTTAATCCCCCACCTTATGCTGATTTACAAGCACCAGAACATGCTGTATTAACTGGCTCACCTTCCTCAACTACAGTTGATCAAGATGCACCATCACCAAGTAACTCTCATACAATACAAGAAACTCAAACTCCTATCATTTCTCATAATGTTGAAGAAGATAATCATGATATTGAAGTCGCACATATGGGTAATGATCCGTACTTTGGTATTCCAATTCCAGAAGTTGCTTCTGATCAATCCTCATCATCGGATGTTATTCATACAATTGTGCCTCCCGATCACCAAGTTTCTGAACACAATAGCAAATGGACTAAGGATCATCCACTTGAGAATATAATCGGTAATCTCGACAGACCAGTTTCCACACGACTACAACTCCATGAACAAGCCTTATTCTGCTACTATGATGCCTTTCTCACATCAGTCGAACCTAAGAACTACAAAGACGCATTAACTCAAGCATGTTGGATTGAAGCTATGCAAGAGGAACTTCATGAATTTGAACGTCTTGAAGTTTGGGAACTTGTTCCTCCTCCTGATAAAGCATTTGTCATCACTCTTAAGTGGATCTATAAGGTTAAGCTTGATGAGTTAGGAGGTATTCTGAAAAACAAGGCTCGGTTGGTCGCTCGTGGTTATCGTCAAGAAGAGGGAATCGATTTTGAAGAGTCCTTCGCTCCGGTTGCAAGATTAGAGGCTATACGAATTTTTCTAGCGTTTGCTGCTCATATGAACATGGTCGTCTATCAAATGGATGTGAAGACTGCGTTTCTGAATGGTAATCTGCGGGAAGAGGTTTATGTTAGCCAACCGGACGGATTTGTGGATCCAGACAAACCTAACTACGTGTACAAGCTTAAGAAAGCTCTTTATGGGTTGAAACAAGCTCCACGCGCGTGGTATGATATGTTGTCTTCATTCCTGATATCCAATGACTTCTCAAAAGGCTCAGTGGATCCTACTCTGTTCATCCGTAGAGAAGGCAAGGAACTACTACTGGTACAAATATATGTCGATGACATTATCTTTGCTGCATCTACTCCTGAACTTTGTGATCTATTCGCTAAAATCATGTGTTCAAAATTCAAGATGTCGATGATGGGTAAAATCTCATTTTTCTTAGGACTACAGATTTCTCAAAGTCCCAGAGGCATCTTCATAAACCAATCTAAATATGCTCTTGAATCACTAAAGAAATATGGCTTTGAATCTTGTGACCCAGTGGATACTCCCATGGTGGAGAAATCCAAACTGGATGAGGATAAAGAAGGGAAAGCTGTAGATCCGTCACACTATCGTGGTATGATTGGCACCCTCCTTTATCTTACAGCCAGTAGACCTGACCTACAATTTGCTATATGCATGTGTGCCCGGTATCAGGCTCGGCCTACCGAAAAGCACTTAAATGCGGTAAAAAGGATCTTTCGGTATCTAAAAGGAACCGTACATCGGGGTCTTTGGTATCCGAAGGATTCTTCCTTTGCACTAACAGCATTTGCAGATGCGGATCATGCTGGTTGTCAAGATACACGCCGTAGCACATCTGGTAGTATACAACTTTTGGGTGATAGACTTGTGAGCTGGTCGTCTAAAAGGCAGAAAAGCGCTGCGATATCCAGTACGGAAGCTGAATATATTGCTTTGTCCGGTTGTTGTGCTCAAGTCCTTTGGATGAGATCACAACTTACCGACTATGGCTTTGGATTCAATAAAATTCCAATGTACTGTGATAACAAAAGCGCTATTGCCTTATGCTGCAACAACGTTCAACATTCCAGATCCAAGCATATAGACATCAGATTTCACTTCATCAAGGAGCATGTTGAAAATGGTGTGATCGAACTTTACTTTGTCAATACGGAGTATCAATTGGCGGACATCTTCACTAAAGCTCTTGGCCGAGAAAGAATTGAATTTCTAATCAACAAGCTGGGTATGCGAAGTTTTACGCCGGAGACTCTGAAAAAGTTGGCAGATGACGTTGACGAATAGTGGTGGTACCTATTCGAATATCCTTTGTATCATATGTATATAATATAACTCAGAAAAACCAAAAATATTTTCTTTTTATATAAATTTTTCAAAAACAAAATACAAAATTTAAAAATGAGAAAAATTCAAAAAGAAGTTTTCAGATGGCATGTCTTTTGAAAATCGATAACATTTACGACCTTAGAATTGTCATTCAACAATGATACGATCCTGTAAATGAAGTTCGAGCAGAAGTTTCTAATGTTTTCAAAACATGCCATATGGCTTGCTATTATTTCAGATAGTAACCCGCTTTTCGCCTTGAGGAAAACATGTCGTCTAAAAGACAGTTGTTCATAACAACGAGAATTTATTCTCGGGCATGGTCTACTCTATGACCATGCAAAGGCTTGTGATTACTTTGCATCACAACCCATGCTTCCTATATTTCCATAAGTATACGTTTCAATGCATTTATGAGTATAAATAAGAGAAATCTTATTTATCATGGTGTTTGTTGTTTTGTCACATTTAAAATCATTCAATCATCTAAAAACATTTTTCATCATACATTTGTCTTCTCAAACAACAACTATAGCTCTTTAAATAGAAAACGGGTCATTGTTTGAGGGGGAGAGAGTGTAAAATCATCTCGTCATGATAATATGAGCTTTTAAAGGGAAAAGGGTTTAAACTATAATGAAATATCTCTTGGTTTGTAAGTTAATTAAGTGTAGCTTGCTTGTGCCTTATGTATTATTTGTTTATTCCTTTAGGGTATAGTTTGCTAAATTATGTCTATAACTTTGAGAGTTTAAAACACCAAGGACCATATGTGCTATGTGTTTAACTTGAATATATCTTATAAAACTTAATTAGCAGAATATAATAAGTTATGTAAACATGAGGGAAAAAAGTGTTAAAAATAAAAATGTTTTATAATAAGCCCAAACCACCCCCATCACTGCCATTGTTCATCATCACACACACATACTCAAAACACACACACGCACACACACATAACCACACACTTCAATCCTTCTCTTCAAGAATTACTTAAACTTAAGGTATTATTGTTACATTGTGTCTCACACTCCAATGAACACACATCTCATTCGAATTGCATTTTAATGAGAGTTTGATCTCGATAAACCCTAACATCAAAATTAGGGTTCATCAAATCAAAGCTTAGTAAAAACCCAAATTGAATGAGGGGTTTTGATCAAGATAGAGTGTAGAACATCATGTTAAAACAGTTTTGTTGATTGTTGTGATTTAAATGTTTCTTTTGTTTGATATAGTGCTCGAAAAATATAGGTTTTCATAATTAATGTATTAAAGTATGGGATTTTTTGAGTGGAATTGGCAATAACATGCTTAGTTGTTCAGCAGAACTCATGTTGAGCTCTATTAATAACATAAACATATAGTCTAGTTACATTTCTTGGTTCGATAGTTTCATGTTGCTCGTATAATGTCATATTCTTAATCAATGTGAACCTAACTGTTTTATATGTTTAAATGAGCTTGTGTTGATAATATCATATGGAAAAACCTTGCTTGAAAAATTGGTTAAAAGTTGAAATCGATCAAACCAAATTTTAACATGAACTGAACCAGTTCGCTATGATCGAACAAGTAAATCTTAAGTGTGAACCGATCGAGTGTTAAGTGGTATGGACCGAACAAGTTGGGCCGAACGAGTAAATTTTAAGTGTGAACCGATCGAGTGTTAAGTGGTATGGACCGAACGAGTGAATATGAGTGTGGACCGAACGAAGTGTAAAAAGGAGTGGGCCGAACAAGAAACTTTGCTATAACCGAACGAGTATGAAATAGGACCGAACGAGTAAACTTGTTTGTGGACCGATCGAGTAATCCAACTCATGGACCGAACGAGTAAACTTTCTCATGAACCGGTCGAGTGAAAAATGAATGAAAATAGATCTTGTGCATACTTTTGTGAGTCAAACCAAGAAGAGTATATTGTGATCCGAACGAGTGCTAATGCGTTAGAATCATAACCAATTTTTGACATAACACACTTAAGATCAGAGTTTATTTACTAAGGTTAAAATAATCAAGTCTCTTAGTTTAAAATAGACATTAAAAGCTTGACAAATCCAAAGTTAACTACATACAACTGAGTTGTTACCTTAGGTGCCATTGTCTCATACGCCATTTGTCTATCTAAGATGATTGATCTTCAAAAGTGCTAAAAGTCATACAGGTTCTAGGCCGTCATTGATTATGTCATATTATAAATTGCAGTAACTCTTTCTTAAACAGAATCATGGAAATCTCAAAGGCGGATCAGATCGCTTTGGATGATGCTTTGGTTGCTCCTGCGAACCGACTTAAGATTGGCAAATGCAATCTTCGATTAAGCTCGGATGTCACTTCAAAGGTTGCAACTCTTCAAGTTGTATATGATGTGTTAAAGCTCACACCTTTCTACAAAGCATTCCAAGTTTTGGCTGATGTTCCTGAGATCTACATGCAAGAGTTCTAGGCCTCTGCTTATATTTATAACAGATCTGTAAGATTCAAGATGAACAACAAAAAGCACATTCTCAATCTTGATCAATTCAGAGACATACTTTAAATTTGCCCTAAAGTCGGTAATGAGAAGTTTGAAGAACCACCTCTTGAGAAGGGGATTCTCGCATTTCTAGCCAGTCTTGGTCACTCTGGAGAATTAAGAAAGATCACTGATGTCAATGTCAATAAGCTGCATCAACCCTGGAGATCATTTCTTGCTATCATCAACAAATGTCTCAGTGGTAAAATATCCTACGACAGTCTTCGTCTTTCTCAAGCTCAAATCTTATGGGGAATTGTAACAAAACAAAAGGTTGATTATGCAATCTTCTGGGGAGGACTTCATTTACCAGATTGAGAACAAGAATACGAAGAAGGGCAATGCGATGTACTATCCTCATTTTACCAAGCTAATCGTCAACTTTGTCATGGCTAAAGACCCTTCAATTCCTCGAAGAAACAAGGTTAATTGGCACTATGCCAGAGATGACCCAATGTTCACGACAATCAATGTCATCTCAAGGAATGAAGACACTCAGTTGTACGGGACTATCTTACCAGCAGAGTTAACAAACGAGGACATCCGCAACTCTGAATCATACAAAGAGTATTATGCTATTGCTTCAGGAAAGATTCCTCCAAAGACAAAAGCAAGTAAGAAGAAAGTTGATTCTGATGCAACCACTAAGCAGAAGCCTCCCACAGTCCCCAAAGAAAAGAAAGGCAAGAAGACTGGAAAAGGAAAGCAGAAGGCTAAAGAGTTAGAGACTATCTCTGAGGCGATTTTGACAGAAGCTGAGCAACTCAAGATAATCACCAAGAGAAGCCGTAAAGAGACTCACAGCTCTCATGCCAGCGGGTCTGGTGCAGATGAAGGAACTGGTGTTTCACCAGGGGTTCCCGATGCACCTGATTATGACTCAGATGATGATATCTCCTGGAAGTCAAGTGAAGATGATCAAGATGAAGATAAAAATGAAGATGATGAGAACGTTCAAGATGATGACGATGATGCTAAAAGTGGAGATGATGAACTCAAAAGTCAAGATGATCAAGATGATGATGATGAAGCACAGACTGAATCTGAAGATGATGGTGATGATTTCATTCATCCAAAGCTCACAACTCATGATGATGAAACAACACATGAAGAGGAAACTAATGAAGATGACACCTTCGATCCTATAGTTCATACACCCTCTCATGTTTCATCCTCAGATGATGAAGACAATGACAATGAAGTTGAAGGGGTGGATGTTGAAGGAGAAAAGTCGGATGAAGATGCTACATATGTAGAGGACCAAGGCAATGAGGCGGACAGAGATACCAATGCCAATCTTGAAGGAAGAAATGAGTAAAAGGCAGATGTGTATGCCCAGGTTCAAGTAACCCAGGAAATTGAAGACACTCATGTGACCCTAACTCTGGTAAATCCTGATGGTCAACAACAGAGTTCTTCTGTATCATCTGGCTTCGTCTCCAACATGCTAAATCCAAATCAAGATACCGGTGTTGATGCTATATTTGGACATAATGCTGAAGCTACCTCTCTAGTAGATATTCCTGTCACTGCCATTGCGGAGCCATCCTTCTTTACACTAACCAATCATCCTCTAATACTGACTCCTCTCTTCACTCAATTACAACAACCACCAATCCTAACACCGGCTACTACTCCAAGCTCCTCACTTCAAAATCTTCCTAACTTTGGTTCGTTGTTTGGTTTTGATAACAGACTAAAGCTTATAAGACAACTTTCTCGGAATTCAACAAACAAATGTAATATGCTGAACACTCTCTTCGCATTCTGGCATCGGTTGACCAGTACCCGCAAAATAAAATGAAAGGAAGCAGTAGATGTTGCAGTCTAGACTGAATGTCTAATTGAAATTCGAGAAGAGGTTTCAAGCTGAATCAACAATTTCTTGATTCAATCGATGAAGGAATGAAGAAATTAATCAAGGAACAAGTCAAGAGTGAAGTCTCAAAGATCACACCACAAATTGAGAAGTTAGTGAACGAACAACTCGAAGGTTTATCCCCCCCCCCACTGAAGGTTCTGGTACATCTTTAAAGAAGCCAAGACGTCTCATGTGTAGCTGCTAATCTTCGGAACTAAGCTGAAAAAGATCTTAATTGACAAATGGAAGCTAACAAATCTATCAGCAGGTCTGACATCTAAAGGCAGCTCTACAAGGTATTAGTTGATGCGTATGAAGCCGACAAAATTCTGCTAGATACTTATGGTGATACGGTCACCACTAAAAAGACCTTGAGACGGAGCAGATGATGATCAAGAACCCTCCGCTGGAACAGACCGGGGGTCCAAAAGAAAAAGGTCATGAAAAGAACCTGAATCTACCAGTGTTCCAAGAGAAAAGACAACACGATAAAAAAAAAACATGAAAGACTACTACATTCTAAAACTCATAAGAATCTGCTAACCAATTTGCACCAGGTAGAGATATTATGCAATCTAAACAGATGTCTTTGAAGCACCTTGCACATCATGGGTGGGGGGGAGTTTGAAACAGGTGTCATGATGAACAACCGAAAGAAGAGGTCATCCTCTTCTAAAGAAGACTGGTTTTCAACAAACCTAAACGACTACCTTCTCCTATCGTGGCATGGAACAAAGTCTGACCGCTGATCACAATCCGTCTAACCTTGGCTAACAATATGGCTAAAGACAAACCCTCGATAGTCATTTGATGACTACCGACACAAAATTTTGACTACCTAATCTTTTGAGATGAACCGGCTAAATGGTTACAACACAACACTGAATTGTTAGCAGGTCCAACATTTGAGCTAATGAAAGGAACATGCAAGAGCTTGACTGAACTTGAATACTTTTGTGAAGAAGTCTACAAAGCCACAACGAAAAATTAGACGGATTCAACCCCGAAGGCCATCAATTAGCTCATGATCTGCGAAGCCACTACCGTTGGTTCCAATTCTCAAGGTCGTCATTGTCATACTGTTTTCATGCACTTCAGACAATAACGACCCCTTGAGTACCTATTGGTGGTGAGTCAAGCCGCAAGTACTCTACTTCAGTTACGAAGACCAAGGCTGCAGATTACGGGCATATTAAATGGATAGAAGACTTAGTGCCCAACTCAATGTGGAGTCAAGTGATAGTCAACTATGACAAATTCGCTCTCTGGGAATCTCACATTGGGGCAAGAAGCGAAGACAATTCTATGCATTTGCGGCCACAAGGGAATCAGCTCGTGACGTCTACTCAAAAAAGAAGAATTATTGCTGTCATAAAGGGGATAATAGTCGAATGGAAAAACTACAAGCCTCTTGACAGAACACTGTACAGGGTGACGAACATTCTTATACAAGTTCTAAGAAGTAATTTCCACAGACTTTGGACCCAAGACATTGAAGACAATGCTCTTCTCTCGTGCACGGAAAGTTGACAAATCTCAACGTTGAAGAACGTCTTGCATTTAATGTCTCCTTAAGAATGTTCACAAGAAGTGTGGTCATCCAAAGGCGTGTGGAAGACCTTCAATTGGGTGTTGAAAGCTACTAAAAGAAACTCAACCTCATAAAGCCTGACACTACAGATCCAATTTGAGTAAGAAGAGACACTTACACACCTACTTCGATCCCAGAGATTCATCCATGTGAACAAAGACAAGAAGACCAGATTGATGCCATTGATAACACACAAGTTAGCATTGTACTCTCGATGATGTTCCGTACTGCTCAAAATATCGCCTCAAGGAATCAAAATGGAGTATCTAACTCAACTTTTGAGCAACTGACAAAGCAAATGCAAGAGCTATGATTCAGGCAATTGACAAAAGATTAAAGACAAGGAGGATCATGCGAAGCTTGGAGAGATTTATTGGTGGAAGACCATACGGGGGTGACTTACGGCTGCTTCAAAGGACCATATGATTTATCATATGTTGTTCTCATCTTATAAGGTCAATCCTCGTAAATAATTTTATCTTGTGAATATGTTAATAACTAGTGTAGATTTTTGGTGAAAAATAAGATGTGCTCGAGTACAAATTTTACAAGAATTTCTTAGTAAATTCAAAATCTTTCAAATAATTGTACTCGGCACCATCTTATAAACCCTCAAAAGTTGAGGGGGAGCAATAATATGTTCCATTCTGCTAGAATACATCATTTTGTCCCCGAACGGTTAATCAATTGATATCCAAAATATCAAGGGATTAACATTTTGGATAAGGGGAGAAAATGTGATTAACCTGGACTTAATGTATATTGACAGAAGTAATCAATTAAAATGGACTCGATGCACTCCACACTTAGCATGTACTACGATTACGATGCACATGTTAAGGGGGAGCTTTTAGTGATGATTAAAAACATTCAAAGTGTAAACCTTTTGATATTTATATCAAACACTTTGAATGAATTTTTCAATGATTTTGGTTTGTAATGGTGATGGAATACCCTAAAAGACCGACCATGTACTTAATTTTATGGAGTTATAAGGTGGTTAGGTATAGGTATTCAAATCCCATGATCCAGCCAGAACCGGAGGGATCTACCCAGGGATATCCACTAGTTAGTGTAGAAGTCCTTAGGTATGATTAAAAAGGAGAAAAAGTGAGAATCGGGAATAATGCCGACTGAGATGGAGCTAACACTGGAACAAACCCAACAAGGTGTTAGTTATGAAGTCTCGGTAAGCATTGAAGGGGTTGAAGAATGAAAAAGAAATGTAAGGATAAAGGGTGAAAAGAAAGAAGCCCTCCATACACTTAGGCAGAAACCGGGTCAATACATATGCTGTCAGAAACACTTAGGTGTTGTCTGACATTGAAGACAGTCATGGACCCAGTGACGCTATGCACAAACCCCTCCCAGCCACTCAAAGTCGGAAAGACTTTGTTTCAAAACTCACGGAGATACACTCATTTCTATTGACTTTCTCACTCCGAGTTAGTTGATATTGAAAAGGTGGCACTCAGCTCCAGCCTCCGATCACTAAAATTAAAAGTGCACTATTGAGTCTAGAGCCAAAAGAGATCATCCATTAATCTCATTAGGACACTTGTCATAATTTAGCTTGTTATCTCACACAATGTGAATATCAAGTAATATCATTAGAGTCCTACGCAAGATCCTTGTGATTTTGCCAGAACATCCGAGTGATACTTAGGTATTCACAATGAAGATGGAAATCCTGCTTGAGCCAACATCAAACAAGCTCATGGTAGGTGACTTGTGCGATTCTTATGAATCAAGCTTGTGACAACTGGAAAGCAACAATGGTGCGATTCTTTATGAATCAAACTTGTTCCAGGTTATGGATCAACGGTTAAAGAATTTTGAATTGCTTAAAACTCTCGATGTGTCACAAAACCACTTTAGCAAGTGACACGTCGATTGATTTTCAAATCGATTTTCTATATCAATCGGTGAGATAGTAACTCACTGGTTCACTCTTATCGTGCTGTCTGCTTTGAGACGTTCCGATAATGAGAACATGCTGAGTACGATGAATCTAATACTTATGTGTTAGAAAGATTCAATACTACAGCTGGAAATCCTGTCAAGAAGATTCTTCTTAAATTGAATCTATCTGATCACAGGTCGATCCTCACGGATTTGAAGGTTACTCCAACCAAACCTGGGCGAATGACAAAGCCATATTCGTCCCCCCGCTTTATTGCTAACTGTTTTTATGCAGGCTATTTAAAGATGGTGGTGGAGGTTCCTGATTCCAGCTGACTCACAAGATCCATAGCCACATGCTCATACCCGATAGACAAACATAAGGACTTCATGAAAGGCTCAAATACATATTTCAAGACTTCCGCTACTCTGATAACGAACGTCTTTCTCGAAGTGACGAAGTATTATAGTTAACGAATCTCAAGAAAGACGTAGCATTAAAGTTTTTCAAGACAACCATTCAAGAAAGGTATGAGCATGTTGGTTCAGAAATCACAAATCCACAAGATGGCAAAGTTTCAAGATGGCGAAGAGATTGTGCTTGGTTGATGATCTCAAGATGCTCAAGATCACAATGTCAAATACAAGTTCAAGGAACAAGCTCAATCCAGAAATCAATGATCACTACAACATACTCACAGGAGAATGTCAAAAGGACGAGCTAAAGACTAAAGACAAAGCATTGTATGCTAGGCTTAAAGTTTTGTAAAATGGAGTGACCTCCCTTAGGGGGAGATTGTTGGAAACACAAAAAGTGTCGGTCACTTCCAAGTTGTAATAGGTCTTAGCTCGTAGATTGTGTCATGTTAATTATAGAAGGTAATCCGGCCCAAGGCCCATGGGAAGCCTATCATAGCCCATGGGCCGGCCATCATGTAACTATATAAGCCCTCTCCTAGCCTTAGAGAGGGGTTGGTTGTTTTCATTTCTTCTATATTTCCATATAGTAATAACATCATCCATTCTATCACTTTCTCTATCTAAACATCACAACCCACATCTCTCTCTTGTTCTTGGTTTAGATCATAAGATTACATGTTTCTTCAGGAAATATTGTGGATACTAAGTCTGCAAAACCATCGATCTTAGGGAAACCAGTTTTACAACCACTCAGAAACAAGTCAGTGGTTAGACAACCAAATGCGTTTAAATTTGAACGACCTAAATTTTAAAAATCACAGTTTGCCTCCCAAGTTGTTGTGAAAAAATGATTTGTGAAAACTAGTAACTCCATGATATTGGCCAAAAGTAAGAAAATATGCGTTTGCAAAACCTCATCACATGATTGCACCTGGCTCATCTAGGAATAGTCCAGAAGAGTCATATGGTTCAAATGACACGGTCCATACTTACTATCTAGAGGAAGCTAAGAAAAAAACACAAGAAAGAAATAGGAACTTTAAACCTAGGGAAATGCCCTCTGCTATAATACACAACACTCCTAATGATTGTAAACCAAAACCTAGGACCAATAATCAAATGTCTAGGAATTGACATGCATCTAAGAGTAGTGATGTAACATTAAAAGCTGTGCAAGAACCAGATCACTCTAGGAATTCTAGTTCCTTTTCTGACTCCAAACACTTTATTTGTTCTACATGTCATAAATGTGTATTCAATGCAAATCATGATGCTTATGTTATAAGACTAGAAACAATATCAAACCCGTAGAACAGATAAGTAATGCAAAGAAACCTAAAAGATGGATCTCTAATGGATATAGGTTTTCTCCTAATAATTCTTCCGCTATGCATGAGAAAACAAATACTCGTAGATCTTGTCTTAAGTGGAAACCGACAGGTAGAATTTTCAAGATTGTTGGTCTTAGATGGGTTCCTACTGGAAAGTTATTCGCCTCTAGCACAACCAAGGTTGATAGTGAACCCCCACATGGTTCTAATGCATATATCTCTAACCCACATGAATGCATACAAACTCTTGATGTAAGTGCAAGTACTCTTATTTTAGATACAGGTAAATCATACAATGTCAAGAAGGATAATCTCATAGTTTGGTTGCTGAAAAAGGCTGTTGTTTAAGAATAATTTGTCTTGGGGGATTCACAACTGATTAAAATGAAAAATGACTTCCAATCATTTCAGATCAGGACTCGGACTTCATTAAATGGCTTCTAAACAATTCAGTTCAGGACCCGAGTCTCTAACACCATATGTTCCACCATCTAAGAAAGACTAAAACATCTTGTTTCAACCTATGTTTGATGAGTAATTTAACCCTCCACCAAGTATTGTATCTCCTCAGCCTCCAGCTGCAATTCCAATACCATATGATACAACCGGTGCACCTTCATTAACAACAATTAATCAAGATGCACCATCTACAAGTACTTCAACAACAACTGAGGAAACACAAGCTCCAGTCATATATAAAGGTGTTGAAGTACAACAACAAGAAAGTCAAAATGCATAATTTGATAATGATCCCTTTAATAATATTTTTACTCTAGAACCGAGTTCTAAAGAATCATCATCAAGGGATGTCAATCCATCAAATTTGTATCACATCAACCAACCATTTGACAATCTAAGATATGGACAAAGGATCACCCATTTGATAGTGGAAACTAGAAGGGTGGTTGAATAGTTTATCGCTTTTTAAATTTAGTTAACGTTTGTATATAAATTCGTTGATTCGAGTTTAGGTGATACTAATATGCACACAACATGAACAATCAAGATAAGTAAATAAACAATATTAACTACACAATATTAAATATGAGACAAGAGAGAAGAGCTAGAATGATCAAACCACAACACAAAGATTTATCATGGGTCGGTAACGAAGCTCCTCTTCGCCCTACTCCACTCCTCGAGTATCCAACTCGAGAGTTCACTTAACTATGTCAACAAGCTCCCTTTAGGGCCCTTTAGGGGGACAAAACCGTACACACTTGGCTTACACCAATTTCCGACACTAAGCCTAATGTCGAGTTCTAATCTTAGCTAGAACCGCTCTACCACTTACACTCGTATTTTGAGGCCTAAAATACTAACCGCTCT
>BQNB010029406.1:0-25366 GCA_026074375.1 Tanacetum coccineum | reverse complement strand
CTTTTGCCTTGGTTAAGGGCATTTGGTTGAGATTTGCATTTGTGTTATTTTATATGTATGCTATTTGACGAATCAATGATCAACTTCAAATGTTCGATATGTTTCATGAAAACTGAGTCCCACATCGGCTAGCTAGAAGAATTTGTCGCAGTTTATATCCCCAAAGGTAGACAAAACATATGTTGTAAGGTTAGTATAAAGTTTGCGGGTATTTATGTTGGTTTATGATAAATGTTGACTATCACAGTGCCACTGTATTCCTGCAAAATTTATTAAATTTTTTTATAGCTAACATAATGTATAAACGTTTACTTTATAAATTTTGATTTTCTTTTTCTTTTAGAGTTAACATAATGTATAAATGTTTACTTTAAAAATTTTGATCAACGTAGTAGATTAAGGGTCCGTTTGGTTCGCAGAATGTGTTTAACGGAATTTGAATTTGTTTAAGGAATTGGAATGTGAAGGAATGGAATGTTAGAAACTAGAATCCGTAGGATTTGGAATCTGAAGGAATTGAATTTGCAAAAACTAGCGCGTGTTTGGTTGGAAGAAAATGAAATAAGAAAAAACAAATTATATTAAAATATTAAAATTTTAATTTTTGTTTAAAATTGATAAATTAAATATTATTTAATAAATAAATTATTTATAAAAATAATAATAATAAATTTTAAATAATATTATATAAACTAATATATTAAATAAATATTGTTTTTATATAAAATGTAATTGTATTTTTTAAATAATATTATACAAATTAATAACAATAATAATAATAATAAAACAACAACAATGATAAGAATAATATGAATTTCATGGAATTGTAAACAATCCTCTCATTTTGCCATGGAATGTTCAATTTCACATATATAGGATTTTGAAAGAATTTCATTCCATTCTGTTTGCCAACCAAACACATTAAGGAATAAAATTCAGATTCTGAATTTCTTGAATGTGTCAACCAAACACGTTATGGAATGGAATCAGATTCCAAATCCATCAGAATCCTGAGGATTCTGCGAACCAAACAGGCCCTAAGACTTAGAACCAACGTGATCAAACAAACGCCATCTAAAACCACATGTTTTTTTACAATATTCTTTTAAGTGAATTTATTTCGATCTTTTTACGCAAATGTACTTGATTTTATTGTGTGACTTGGTTTAAAAAGCTTTAAATATGGACTAGCTAAAATTTTTGTCGAATGTTCTATTTCATTTGCATAATATGAAAGTCTTAATTCTTTTTTAAAACGTCATTTTAATTTATTCTTTCTCTCGCTTGGTTGTCCACCATAATATACCATATAGTTTTGTATAATCTGACTTTTCAACTCACAAGTTTGAACTCGTCATGACTTGCGTCTAAATGAAAGTGATTACAAACGAGCTAGTGAGGTGACGCTTAATCACATTGTTGCTTATTTTTTTGCTCGATTGTTGGGTGACGCTTATAATCAGCTATAACAATAAGAGGGTGTACAGATAAAAAAGAATTGCATTTTTGCATGTTATTTGTATGTTTTCATACACTATGTCGTGAAATGAAAAATATTATCATATATCCTATTACAAAAGTCATACGACGTCGTTTTTGACGCCATGCTAAAGTAATATGAAAAGTAACGCTACAGTACCCGGCCCACTGGGCTCTAATTCTGGGCCGTACCATTTGTTTTTTTTTTCTTTTTTTATTCACAATATAAATTTTTTTTTAAATAATACTCGGTACAAAATAAAAATAAAATTGTTTTACAAAAAGTACTGATTTATTCTGATAAAAAAATACCCGCTACATGAGGTCCAACACATAATAGATATATTATATATATATATTATATATATATATATATATATATATATATATATATATATTATATATATATATTATATATATTAAAACTTGAGACTAAAAAATTATTACGTCCGTTTAACTCATGTAGCTATTGTTGTGCTTTCATTTTTGGCCAATTGTTGTGCTTTCATAAAAAAATTAAACATAAGACATCATATTACAAAAGTACCGATTCAACTTTAAAATAATCGACATAGTCACAAACGTACAACTTTAGATGCATTTTAAACAGTGTCATTTTAAAAAAAACCCCATATAGAAAAAAAACAAAGCTAATAAAACATTGAGGCCAACACATAAACCCATATAAAAAAAACAAACTATTAAAATATTGAAACCAAAAAAAAAATTTTGCCAAATTTTTTTTTTCCGCCCGCAACAACGCGCGGGACATAAACTCATACAAGGAAAAAAAAAACAAATTATTAAACATGATACCGAAAAATAAACCCGCACTATTAAACATGAGACCGAAAAAATAAACCCGCACAAAAAAAACATATAACAAAAACCTTTAAACATGAGGCCCAACACATAAGGCCATATAAGAAAAAAACAAACTATTAAACATGAGACCGAAAAAGTAAACCCGCACAAAACTTATAAATAATACAATATTAATAACTAATGGCCCGCAACAACGCGAAAAAAATTAACGTCCCGCAGCAACGCGCGGGTAATCCTTCTTGTATATACTACGAAGCATGTCGAGTGAGGACAAAACAACAATGGGCTCACGGTTGTTATTCTGGGCTGGCTTTTTCATGGCCTGCTTATGCGCTTTGCTTCCCACTTTTTATAAAACAACAAGCGTAGTTGCCCGCGCGTTGCTGCGGGGCGGTGTTTATTTTATCATAGATTTTTATGAGATTTGGGTAAATATGTGTTAGCATGCTGCCCTGCGCTCGTTGATGCACGAGGCGTTAATTTTTTTTTCTTTTTTGTATTTTGTGCGACTTTTTTTTCCTGTCTTATGTTTAACAGTTTTTTTTATATGGGCTTATGTGTTGAGCGTCATGTCGTGGGTATTTTTTGATCTGAATAAATCAATAATTTTGTAATTTTTTTTCTTATTTTGTGCTGAGCAATTTTTTGTTTTATTTTTTATTTTATGCTATAGTTTCTTTTTTTTTTTTTTTTTTTCGTCCTCGTGTTTAATAGTTTTTTTTTTCTTCTTATATGGGCTTATGTGTGGGGCTTATGTTTAAAGGTTTCTTTTTTTGGCTATACGGGTTTTTTTTAATATAATTTTATGGGAACGTGGCGTTTTTTTATTGTATTCTGTGTGGGTTTATTTTTTCGGGCTCATGTTTAATAGTGCGGGTTAATTTTTGCGTTAAAATTTTATTTTTATTATTTTCTATTTTTTCTTTGTGCGGGTTTATTTTTTCGGTCTCATGTTTAATAGTTTGTTTTTTTATTATATGGGCTTTTTTATGTGTTGGGTCTCTTTGTCTTCGGGGTATTTTTTATCTTAATAAGTCAATATTTTTGTAATTTTTTTTCCTATTTTGTGTCGAGCGGTTTTTTTTACATTGCCTAAAAATAAAAGAAAAAAAAAAAGCCAAATGGGTTGGCCCAAATTGGGAGCCCAAAGGGCCGGAGCCACTGTAGGCGTGTTGAACAAAAATATGTCGTTTTATTCTAACGCGAAGGCATTATTTTTTTTTTTATTTTGTGCGGGTTGTATTTTTTTCGCTCTATTTTTAATAGTGTTTTTTTTCTTATATTGGCTTATGTGTTGGGCCTCATGTTTAAAGGTTTTTTTTTTTAGGGCTATAGGCCCGGTTTTTTTTTTAATTAATTTTATGGGAACATGGGCTTTTAAATGAGAAATCGCTGCGTTTACTGTTAGGGCGTTTTTTATATTGTATTTTGTGCGGGTTTATTTTTTCGGTTCTCATGTTTAATAGCGCGTGTTTAATTTTTTGCGTTAGTATTTTATGTTTATTCTTTTTAGTTTTTATTTGTGAGGGGTTTATTTTTTCGGTCTCATGGTTATTTGTTTGTTTTTTTTGTATAAGGGTTATGTGTGGGCCCCCTCATGTCGCGAGTATTTTTTTTTAGCTGAATATGTCTATTTTTTGTAGTTTTTTTTTTCTATTTTATGCCGAGCGATTTTTTTTTTACATTGCCTACAAAAAAAAAAAAAACATAATTGCCAAATGGCCCGGCCCAAATGGGGAGCCCAATTGGGCCCGGCACTGTAGCAACCACTGCCAAAAACGGCAGCGTTAATGCCAAATATAGTATATATTAGTAATACTGGGCTCGTGGTTCTTTTTTGTGGGCTGGCTGGCTATATAGAACTTGGCAATTGGTTGATTGACTACCAATAGAGATGCAAATAAATCGGTTAAAACCGGTTTTCGGTTATTAGAAAACCGGTTTTAAAAAAACCGGTTTTTCTAATAACCGTTTCGGTTTTTTCGGTTTTTCCGAAATCGGTTTTTTTCGGTTATAAATGTTCGGAATCGGTTTTTTTCGGTTATAAATTTTCGGAATCGGTTTTTTAAATTTTTGGCACAAAATAGAAGGAAAAAAATATTACAAAAGTACCGATTCAACTTTAAAATAATCGACATAGTCACAAACGTACAACTTTAGATTGCATTAAACAGTGTCATTTAAAAAAAAAACCCATATAGCAAAAAAAAAACAAAGCTTTAAACATGAGGCCCAACACATAAACCCATATAAAAAAACAAACTATTAAACATGAAACCAAAAAAAAAATTCGCAAATTTTTTTTTTTACCGCCCCGCAACAACGCGCGGGACATAAACTCATATAAGAAAAAAAAACAAATTATTAAACATGATACCGAAAAAATAAACCCGCACTATTAAACATGAGACCGAAAAAATAAACCCGCACAAAAAAAACATATAACCAAAACCTTTAAACATGAGGCCCAACACATAAGGCCATATAAGAAAAAAACAAACTATTAAACATGAGACCGAAAAAGTAAACCCGCACAAAATTAAAATAATAACAATAATAATAACAATGGCCCGCAACAACGCGAAAAAAATTAACGTCCCGCAGCAACGCGCGGGTAATCCTTCTTGTATATACTACGAAGCATGTCGAGTGAGGACAAAACAACAATGGGCTCACGGTTGTTATTCTGGGCTGGCTGCTTCATGGCCTGCTTAAGCGCTTTGCTTCCCACTTTTTAAAACAATACGGGGCTCGTGGTTCTTTTTTGTGGGCTGGCTGGCTATATAGAACTTGGCAATTGGTTGATTGACTACCACATAAGCTAGAACTAAAGAACATTTTGCACGCCAACTTCTTTTAGTGGTAGAATTTCATATTTGTTCACCATTGACTCTGATATCATACATGATGGTCTCATCTAAATATGATCACTTCATAATTAGGATTGTCGTTTTATTATGACCCACGAATAACGACTTGTCATGTATATACGCGAAAAATAGCTAAAATATGCATAGTCAACCTTTGACAGACCAAATAAAAATGTGTTAAAGCCCGTTTAAAGAAAATAAAAATTGGCCCAAGCCTAAACGACCCGCAAACCCAAACCCAGTTCTTAACCCATATGCTGGCCCATATGCAAGCCCAAATGCCTGCTAAATGTAATGACACACCCCTAAAACAATATATTAAGAAAAAAAAATTGCATACAAAACCAACGTAAAAAAAGTTTAACAAAACTCTCATACGACACGGTAAGACAAAAAACATGCCGCGCTAACAAATTAGCTCTCGGCGAAACACGCGGGTGACATTCCAACTTGCATACTCTTATAGAGCGTTTGATACGCCGTCGTTTGCATCGAGCAGAAGCGGCAACCCAACATTTGAAATTGAAAATCCCATGAAGCGTGCCTATACGAAAAACAAAGTTTTTGGTTAATGCCTTACATTTTATAATGTCATTATATTAAATCAGTGAGACAATATTAGAAGGATGGTGTAAGAGATTTTGACTTGAAATATAGAATCGTGAATTACGCGAACCGATGATAAAAGCAAAACCCGGCCGGGTTGTCCCTGGTCACTTCAAACTCAGCGGGTCTAAGCGAGTTTCGAAAATATAAAACTCGATTTAATTTGACAAGTTTTTTCGACCGGAACCGGTTGAACCGGCCAGATGAACCGGGTTTCAAAACATCACAAAAGCCAAATTACCTACACATCTTCACAACATATTAGCGGTTGACACCAGCCGGGTCGACGCGGGGTTCAAAACATTGCAAAAAACAATTTACCTACACATCTTCACAGCAAATTAGCTCCGCCGCAACGCGCGAACTATTTCCACCTGGTTGTTGTAAATAGCCATATAGGTACATAGAGTGAGATGGGCTTCATCTTCAAAACGAGGCCCAAAGCTCAAAAAATACCTTCTTTCTATCAAAAAGACACGAAAAATATATTTATTTATTATTTATTAATTACTAATATACACATTAGGCGTCAAATCCATTGTCGTTTTGACAGTGAGCCCGTTGATACAATAACGGGCTCTCATTTTGGGCTAGCCTGATTTTAGTTTTTTTTTTAAATTATTTAGTTTTTTTTTTAAATTTGTTTTTTATTTTGTATTGCACAAAGTTAGGAGTGTATAAATAAATATTACAAAAATTCGATTTATTCAGATAAAAATATTTATTAATTGTTAACTCGTAGTGAGTGCAATCCCGTGATCTTGAGTTCGATCCTAACACACATCTATTAATTTATCATCCATAAACTAACATATAAATCATGAAATATTTCATATATTAAGCTTAAAGACTATTTATTAACAAATATAACATGTAAAATTAAAATTACGTCGCAAATATATACAATTAACATGTTTTATTTATAAAAAAATACGAAAAAACAGAAACCCGGCCGAGTCTCATGACCCGGGTTGACCCGGGTCACTCAAAACCCGGTCAAACCCGGCGGGTCAAACCGGGTTTCGAAAATATGAAACCCGGTTTAATTTGACCCGTTTTTTCGGTCGGAACCGGTTCAACCGGTTGGCCCGGCCGGGTCGAACCGGGTTTCAAAACACTGGTTTCACACCCATTTGAAAAAGTCAAAGCAACTCCATCTTCTTTAACTCTTATCATCTCCGACAACACTTGATCTTCTGACTATGGAGCCGACCATGGAGCTCCTTTGTTCAACTTTACTGCCTTTGTTTCTTTTATTTGATTTTGAGGGGGGCAAAATGACGACAAACACGAGAATCTTTTAAAAATTTGCACTACGCCGGAAAGTTGAGGGGGGAGGGGGGGGGGGGGGGCACTTGCCCCTTGTGCCCCCTCCGTAGCTCCGCCCATAACACACACCTCATAAGTCACTAATTTATAAACCAATTATGTGAGACTAGTTGGTTGTCACACCACATTTCCATTTTTCTACCTTTTTCCTCGTATAATAGATAATTTTTTTCTTCATCCTTATTCATTACCTTAAGTTGACATTGTTTTAGTCTATTAGATTTGTAAACATTTTAGAAAAGCCCAATACTGCATTCAGTTTATGGTTCATATTGAGGCCCAAGTAGTATAGCTTGGTTCCATACCAACACAGTTGGTCAGAAAACAATTTAACGTTATTTGTATGCTAGAAGTAGCAGTAGAGTAGGAGTAGATTTAGGTTTAATTTCTTATGCATTTTATTTTCATTCCAATCTATTGTATTAGCTTTTGTTTACTTTGTAACTATCCGTTTTGATTTATCGATGTATGTTTCCGTTTGATCGATTGTGATGATTCGAGAGTTTAACAAGATATTCTGTAGGTTTAGTTTGCTTATTGCTTCATCTTCCTTTTTCTTTTTCTTGTTGTTGCAGCTTATTAACAAAATAAGTTGTGCTTATTTTGGTTTTATGACCACCGAAGAGCTTATTTACTGGGTTTGAAAGTTATAGTTGGTTCGATTCGTGTTATCGGTTATTAGTTTATGCTCGGTTGCAGATTAGTGGATAGGATTTAGTATAATCTTCGTTTGGTTAGCTTATTCTAGATCTGTACCCTTTATTGCTTATTTCACATTTTATTTTAGCTTATTTCATAAGTTTTCATTTAGTCTTAATCTAGAATAGATAAAAACGAATCTAGTAGTGTAGTATGGTTTCTCAACTTAATTTAACATTTAACATTATATATATACACAATCACGGACAAAAACGAAGTCGTTTTGACTTCGGGCTAATTCACAGCCCAAAACCGTTCCAAAATAATAATAATAAAAAAATTTACGGTCCAAAATGGATTAAAAAAATAAATTTACAAAACAAACCCTCAACTTTTAACTATTTACGACTTTTTTATATAATAAACTTTATTTATCAAATATATAACATATATCTGCCGATTCATTCAGGTCAGAAAATACTCGCGGAAAGATCTTCGAATTACGAACAAAACAAGCCCAATATTGTAATGCTTCTGACATGCGCACGATTTTATAAAAAATGTTGAAGTTTAATATAAATAGAAAAAAAAAAATTACAAAACGTACCCTCAACTTTTACCTATTTACGACTTTTTTATATAATAAATTTTATTTATCAAATATATAACACATATCTACCGATTTATTCAGATAAAAAAATACCCGCGGAAAGATCTTCGAATTGCGAACAAAACGAGCCTAATATTGCAATGCTTCTGACATACGTACGATTTTATAAAAAATGTTAAAGTTTAATATATATATTTAAAAAAAAATAAACTTTCAAAACACACCATAAACTACCTAATAACTTTAATATAAACGACAGAAGTCAGAAACGTACAGTTCTATGAAAGTTACGTTATATAAATAACGTACACTTTTTTACCATTTACAGCCGGTCAAAAAATAAAGGATTACGAATACCGAATATTTTGTTAATCAAATAAGTAACAAATACTATACTCGCCCTAACGACAAATACTCATTCAAATTCCGTGATTGTTAAAAAAAATGTTCAGTCAAATAAAATACATGTGTTGCATACAAGTCAACCCCGCCGGAACGCGCAGACATATTCTCACTTAATATTCATTCAAAATCAATTCGCAAAAACTTATGCCCCGTCGCAACGCGCGGGCTATCTTGCTTGTTTATAAGGCGTTCTACAGTAGCTACAGTGCTAGGCTCCTGGGATTTTGTTGGACTTACTTTGTCCATTTTTGTTGGCCCATGTGATTTAGTTTTAGTCCGGCATTCCCATATGATCTAAAGATCCACGTGTTAATTAAATACACAAATGACTATTAGAGGGTAGGGTGTGGTGGCGAAGCCCTCTCGCCACTCCGACGTGGCCTTGCCACTTGGCTCGCCACCATACCATCAACCTTCGGCACTTGCAAAAAAAAAGGTTCCTCACCAGTTCTACGACGAAGGAAAAAGACAAATGTTTAAAGAATATAGCCGTTATTTTTCAAACGGTTATTTCTTAATTTTTTATTATTTTTAATTTATACCCACTTTTCCCTATAAATAACACCGCATTTTACCATTTAACACACACTTCTCTTCTCCAAACTTCTTATTACAAAAAAAATGTCTCAACCACCAAATGATCAAAACCCGGGTTATTTTACCCATCTTCTCCAATCCAACCCGCAACAATACTCATCTTCGCCAAACCAATCGAATCCGTCTACCCTAGGTTCCCAATACTCAAACTCGTCGCAACCGTTTTCCCCTTATAGAACGTAAATGTCATCGCCCGAACATGCTTACCAATCACAATTGGCGTATCATCAAAATCAACAATACGGGTTCAAAGGTTACACGAATCCAAGAAATACGCAACCACACTTTTTTCCACAACAATCATCACAACCGTCATTTTTTTCACAACAATCATCACAACCACAATTCAAAATACCACAAGCCCAAGAACCCCGTGAACCTAAGCGAAAACAAAAAAGGATGGGGAAATAACCAGTTGTCGAATTGGACGAAGGCGATGAAAATGAAGATATGGAAACAAGGCGACTCAATATCCGTTGGAATGACAAAGAAGAAATCTTGCTAGCCGAGGCTTGGATCGAGCACTCGCAAGACAACAATATCGGAAAAGACCAACGGGATGAAATTTATTGGAACAAGATTATTGAAGATTTCCACGACCGAACAACAGGTCCAGTGCGTACCAAAAATATGTTGACGGGGAAATGGACCCGAATGCACGTGATTGCATCGTTATTACCCTTTTTACAAAACAACAAATCGAAAAGTGGGAAAATGAAGCGACTTGATCGAGACTTGGTGAAGACGGGGGTGGAGTGAAGGCGGTAGTGAGCGAGTTGGTAAAAAGTTTCATAACCTCACTTAGGTACAATTTTGGAAAGAGTACCCCAAATGTGATGCGGCGGAGCCGATTGATGGAGATAATCTCCAAGAGGTGTTTGGTCCGGATAAAAGAGAGGCGGAGCTCGCTGGATCGCGGCAAACCAACGTGCTGTGAAAGAAACAGGGAGACGGGGAGAGGCGTGGTTGAAACGTCGTGGAACCACTGGTGAATCCAATACTTGGGCGGGTGTCTGTATCGTTCACATGTTTTCTCAAGATTATATGATTAAATAGATACTGCTCAAGAGCGTACGAGGTGCAGATGGAAAAAGATTTAGGCTAAGCGAAGAAGTGTGAAGAGATGAGATTTTCACATGATCGATACAGGATCGAGCGCGAGAGTCGCGTCGCGGAGCGAGGAGCCGCGCAGCCTTCATTGAAAGGCAACAAGCTAAAATAATGAGGAAATATCAAGATGCTGGTGCAGACGAATAGTTTTGTAATTTTATGTTTTTATGTTTCATATCGTTTAATTTCCTTATGTTTCGTATTTTATTTTATGTATTGTATTTTTAATTTGTGTGAAATAAATTATGTTTGTGTGAAAAAATTGAAAGAAAAAAAAAATAGTTAGTGGTGGGACCCAAGTAGTGCGAGTGAGTGAAGTTGTGTTATAGTGACGGGGTATTTTTTAAGTGGGAATGAACAGCTGATGTGGCAGCCTGTGGGGTCCCTTTTTATTTTTGTGGCTTAAGCCGAGCGCCGCGCGCGCGCTACTCTCTAATATGTGAGTTTGCTTCAAACACGTGAGGTTGAAAAGGAAAAACAGGGTAGTGATCCGGTTGGCGTACGTCGATCGAACCTGCATCCGGTAGGGGCCCCGTTTCAGCAGAACGTCAAAATTTCTGTCAAAAAAAGAGGACAGTTGAAGACGCGCGCTCTCGGGTGCTTGAGGTCCAAACCCCCCCAAAATAAATACCACAGAGTTGAGAAATTGTCTATTGTAGCGCGCGCGAATGAGAGTGTTTGTATATCAGAGATAACGTCCTTGGTAATACGCGCAACGAAACAAGTTTTTGGATGACGGTTTTAAGTTACGTTGAGGACAAAATGAAGGTAATGGTTCGTCGAACATACGATTCGTTAATTGGGAAAATGGGATACTTTGCGTCTAAAATGGATTCAGATAAGTTATTACACCCAAAAGGCACTATTTGAATATGAAGCTGAATATGGAGTACCGTTTACACATCTTCATACGTGGGCTAAATTAAAACATAGTCAGAAATGGAATGATGTGAATTCAAAATGTTGAAGCAAAGTGACACAAATAGTACAAGAAGATAACAATTCGAGATCGGGGTCTAGCAATTGAATGAGCTTTAGTTCAGGGGAGGTAGTTTTTATCTTAATGTGGTGGATGGAAACAACTAGGAATATGAGGTGGAGAGAGTTCGACGACCAACGGGCAAGGACAGAGCGAAGAAGAAAGGGGCGACATCATAACATCGTCATCATCGGGCAATGAAAAAGCGTTGGCTAGTTTGATGGTCAACGAGTATGCAATGATCAACGAGTCATACAAAGTCAAAAGGACGCAAAACCGGGAAGTGTTTTTGGAGATCAGAAAGAGGGAGCTCGAACTAAAGGCACAAGAGTTGGCAGTACAAGAATATGAACAATGTTTAAAAGACGAAATGTTCTATATGAAGTCTATTGATCACTTGACTGTATTACAACACGACAAGATGAATGAGATGAAGCGGACGATCAAGGCGATGTGGAATTTATCATATTAGTTCACGGTTATTTTTAAGTTTAGGTTTTCAATTATTTCTGTAATGTTTTTAATTTTGTACGTTTACGGTTTTATTTTTTATGTAATGTTTTTAATTTATGAATAAAAATGTTTAATTAAAACTAAAAATAAATTAAAAGGTAGAGGAGTGGTGACCATTAAAGGTTAAAAATGATGGAAGTGAATGGAAAAAGAAAGTTGAAGTGACGTTGAGGTAAATGCTGAAAGTTATTACGGCTAACTCTGCTTTATAACAACAGGCTATAAGGGATTTATAGTTGGGCTATATGTTTAGGCCATCAGGCACACACTGCTTGCAAATTCAGATCCGATGAAAATGAAATTTGATTGGGCCAAAACTATTTGGGCTATAAACACCCTAGTAAGTAATGGTAACTTGGTAAGTGTGGGGAAATCAATGTATTGTAGACCTTTGATGCCAAGTTTCGTAGATTTTTATGCTATTTTCGTCTTTTGAATACAAATGATTATTTACAAGTTCGAGAGAGAAAAAAGTTTATAGTTAACGCTAGGGGGTGGCAATCGAGTTGTGTTCGTGTTGACGTGTTCGGGTTGACGGCTTGGCGGGTTATCATAACCTTTACCCAAACACAACCCATTTATTAATCGTGTCAAGAACCTCAACCTTAACTCAGACATGTATAACACATGTAACTCATTTGTGACCCGTTTAACCTGTTTAAGTAAATAGGTCAAGCGATAAATAAGGTTGATGGTTTGTCGATTTAACTAGTTTATATGCAAAAATGATATAAGGATCTATAAAATGATAAACATAAACAATTCTAATGATATATGAGTTATGATCGTAATTCACTCAAATTCAGTACATAAATCTAAGCTATATATTTTATGTTTTGACACTTATATATACTTAAACGGGTTCACGTGTTAACCTGTTTAGTACTTACTAAACCAAAACACAACCTGTTTATCAAACGGGTTAGACGGGTTGACCTGTTTTTGAACAAAGCTTGTTTATCTTCAACCCAAACATGTCTAACTTCGTGTTGTGTTCGTATCATTTATCGTGTCGTGTCGAGAATTGCCACTACGGACTTAACACAAATGAGCCCAATTAGAAAAAAAGCATTTAACTCGTCGACATTTATTACACCAACATTTGGAAACTTTTAAGCTAAAATAAACAAGTATTTTTTTTAAGGGTTTTCCGGTAAAATATACAAGTATTGCATAATTTTAAAGTATCTTATGTTTGATAACACTTTTTATCATCAATTCGAAGCTAAAATCGCTTTAAAATGCTAAATTTGGGGCCTTTAAAAAGGTTAAATTTAGAGTTAACTACATTTTTTGTCTTTATGGTTTATCGGGTGTAACATTTTTGGTCAAAAACTATTTTTTGTAATGGATCTTATCTGTTTTTACTCGACCCCGTAACACTTTTCGATTTTTTTGGACACATAGATAAGATGTCCTCAAACATTATGTGGGCTTTGGCTCATTTGGGTTTGTAAATGTTGCTTTATAATGAAAGCAATTTAATTTAAAGAGTTTTATCAATCAAACATAATATCGGAGCGGGTATTTAATTGGTTAAGTTAAGCCGCCTCATATATGAAACCCATCAAACCTTAACCATCACTAATTATGCATTTTCCAAGAAAGTAAAAAAACATATATATTCAATTTACGGCCAAAAACTACCCGCACCGTTATTATGCGATGCGCATAACTTTTAACGTTTAGTATTAACCTACGCCGCAATTTTAAACCAATGTTTAAATCATGTTTTTTTAAATTTTAAAAAAAAACATATAGAGCTATGTTTAATTGATTGTTTCTGCTAAACGTGTTAATTTTAAACCAATGTTTTTAAATTTTTTGTACAAACTTTGACTCGTGTTTCACAAAATTTGGGATTGTTTGATATAAAAGTATATATATTTGATATGGAAAATCAACTTAAAAACAACGATGTTTTCTTCTTAAAGAGAAATACTATATCCACATAAACTTTACAAAAAATATCCACATAATGAGGTGTAGCAAAATGATTTGCTTAAAAAGATGAGTTGGTAAAGGAAAAAAAAAATGAGTGGTGCCAGAGTGATGGCCAGTTTCCTTTAATATATGAATACACTACAACAAACTTGATATACTAACACTTGCAGCTTGCTAATAGTTAACATTGCAATTAATTTGAAAACGAATCTTGCATGCATTTTGTCCATCCATTATTCCCAATATAACCCAAAGACATGAGACATGTAAGAAGAAAAACAAGGAATGGTTTCTAGATGAGCCAAACTATACACTTTGCCTAATTATATGTATCACTCTTCTTTCCGTAAGAATTAAACGACATAGGCTTAAATAACATCACAACAATTTGTTGATAGTTTTATTTTTTGTTGTTTCGTTCGCATTGTTTTGTATTTGAAGATAGTAAACTTTCCTTTCGTTAACATCGCAATCAAAATCGCTAACTCACTCTAACTTATTGTTCCATCTAATCTCGTATCGTGCTCAGCCAAACGGCCAACTCTTGTTTAGGTCTCTGCAACTTGGAGGTCACATTCTTTTTTTTTTTTTTTTTTCCTTCCTTATATGTATAGTTGGGGCCCTTTTGACTATTGTATGAAAACATTGACACTTAAAAGTTGAACACAATTTGTTTTGTTGTAATTAGTAAAGCACTACTATAATATGTTAGACCATCCATGTTAACATGTTTACTTCATAAATGTTTGAACAAAGAAGGCTAATTAACAATGCTTTCGTTATGTCCCATTTGCCACAAAATGTGTAAAATAAAAACCAAAAAGATGAAGAAAAAAAGACGTTACGGACCGAATGAATGGGGCGAAAATCAAAGCCGAGCGACCAAACGACACTCCAGTTGGTCGTTTTTGTAACGATCATTAGGATATATCATAATATACCTTTGTTGATATTTGGATAAGATTATTTAAGGGTGAAAGTTCATATATTTTAAGGGCGGGTTTGGGGAAGTATTACGTATCAGGTCCGGTCTTGAGTTTTCTTTTACTCAAGGCGAGTTGTTCGAAAAATGCCCCTTGAAAACAAATATTACACTATCTTGTAAAGGTTTGAGACTTAATGATGTGATCGTCTCATGGAGAACTATTTTGTTGCCCCTTATGATGCCCAGTGCCAAAAATAATAGGCAACCAGGTCGCTCACCTTGTCCAATATTAGGGGTAGCCCTGGCGCCTACAAAGCGCCTCGATAAAATCTTCGATGTGAATCAAGGCGGTTTTGGTAATCAGGATTAAGAATTGGTATGCCCACCCTGCGTTGAACCTGCCATATCACCTATCGTGCTCTTTATCGTGCTCTTCTTGAACTAAATCCTTCAACAAATTTTAATACTCTTACACTCTTTTCGTGATGGAATTATGACACTAAAGAAACTCTTCAAGAAAGTTTCTATAATCATTGTGTGTTCTTCACACTGTTGGAATTTAAACATATTAAAGATGTATATCTTTGTCAATTGAGCATGAGGTCTTGAATCTTGACTCGTCATGGACTAGAAGCTGCTACCGTCAGGAAAACCTGCAAGTATAGGTTAGAGAAAAACATATATGGACGAAAGTGTCTTTGTCGAATACGATTGCAATAACCACGGTTCCCCATTAACCAGTATAAATACTGCTTGTAATCAGGTTGAATTCAAAAGAATCTCCTTGGCAGGGTTTCGCAGCTGCGCTAGCCGTTCTCGTTACTGGAGCGTCTCAGAGCAGACAACACGGTAAGAGTGAATCAGATAGTTACTATCTTTCTGATTGAGTCGTCAATTCATATACTGGACCAAAATCGATATCCAGTTGACACAAGCTTGATTCATTTAGAATCTCGCAAGTCACCTACCAAGAGCTTCTTTGATGTTGTCTCAAGAAGGATTTCCATCGTCACTGTGAATACTAAAGAGTATCACTCTGATGTTCTGGCAATTATCACAAGGATAATGCGTAGGACTTATTGATACCAAATGTTGTATAATGATGAACGACATTTTGTATATTGGAATTTGTGTCCTAGTGAGATTTTTGATGGATCTCGTTGGCTCTAGACTCTATAAGTGCACATTTTTTGTTTGGTAATCAGAGGCTGAAGCGCACTGCCACATTTTTAATATCAACGATCTCGGAATAAGAAAGCCGATAGAAACGTGTTGTTTTCCGTGAGAAATGAAACATAAATCTTTTGAGAGATTCTGAGTGGCTAGGGAGGGTTGTGCATTGCATCACTGGGTCCATGATGTCAGTCTTCAATATCAGAATCATCTTTGTGATTACTGATAGATTATGTATTGACCCGGTTTCTGCCTAAGGTTGTATGGAGGGCTTCTTTCTTTACACCCTTTATCCTTAAAATTCTTTTTCATTCTTTAACCTCTGCAGTGCTTACCGAGACTTCATGACTAGTACCTTGTTGGGTTTGTTCCAGCACTAGCTCCATCTCAGTCGGCACTATTCCCTTATTCTCACTTTACTCCTTTTTTCAATCATACCTAGGACTTCTACTCTATCTAATGGAGTGTTCCTGGGTAGATCCCTCCGGTTCTGGCTGGATCATGGAACGAATATACCTAACCTTAACCGCCTTATAACTCCTTGAGAAACAACAGTTGGTCGGTCTTTGGGGTATTGCCATGAAGATCCATAAAACCATTTGATAAAAAATCAATCAACGTGTCTGAGAAATCATTTGATACACATTGAGTGTTTCCAGAGTTAACAAAAAGCTCCCCCTACACATATGCACCATATTATGAAAGAGTTTTGCACATGCGAGGTTTGGGAACGCACTTATAGATTGAAGATCGTATCCATTATTAATCCGTATTGATCACATTTTAATCACTATTCTCCCCCTCAAAAATTGCATATGTGTTTACAATTTTTGACAATTAGTAAATTAAGAACAAGTTAATGTCTGGAATTCACATGAGCCTAACTAAGTCTAGGGAGAACAGGAGTGCATGCAGAATGAATCATATTATTATACTCCCCCTTAAATATAGAATAGAGTTAAAACTTGGAATGGGAGTTTGTTGAGCACACAATTTTGAAAGAATTTGAAATTTTCCTTTTGAAAATATCTTGAAAAATTATGCTCAACAGGAAAATATGTGAGATATATCTTATTTACCATCATTTTCCTTACAACTTCTCTTGAGCATTCAAAACTTTGAATGTTTATATGACTTTGCTCAAGACCGAGAATAGATAAACTTCCTGTTGTGTAGGATAAAAGTACATAAGTGAACATTTTCCTTTCTTTGGAGACCGAGTCCTAAAGAGATGGAAAATTGGAGCTTGGATAAGATTGCTTAAGAAATGTGCGTTGTTGCCTCGACTTGATTAGTGGTATTGTTGAGTGATGTATATATATTTTGATCATCAAGGATTGGTATAGAACACTAAGCGACCCTTGACTTAAAGTTAGGTGTAGTGGTACTTACTCCTTAAAAGTAACGACTCTGCTGCGCGAAGCCGAGCGAGAAGATCGAGAACCCTAATGGAACTCAATGGCGACATTCGTCACCATTTCCTCGGGGGAGGATCAATCGTAATAGCTTACGCCTTGATTCTAAGGAAATGAA
Source organism: Tanacetum coccineum (assembly GCA_026074375.1). NCBI lineage: Eukaryota > Viridiplantae > Streptophyta > Magnoliopsida > Asterales > Asteraceae > Tanacetum > Tanacetum coccineum. The sequence goes on along the minus strand of BQNB010029406.1, from coordinate 7,829 downwards.
GTTGGGAATTTAGAAGAAATTGTCTAACGAATATGCATTGTGGTTTAGATGTGATCAGTTTATACGTCCGATGACCGATACGATGTATTGGGATTGAACTGATCGCGATAATCGTCGAGTGAGGAACAATTAAAATTTCCGTCTTTGAAGAACACGAGTATTGAATCCTTGATACCCGAATAAATTCTATTGACCTTTTATGTTTTCTTGCGGAGCTATCGCCGTCGAATTATGTGCAAAATGTGCTCTATGTGTTATGTACTTTGATTAATGCTAAGCGCTTAGACCGCTTTAGTGTTTCCAATAATATGGCATTATGTTTTGGATTGATGGGTATGTCTACCCGGATATGAGTAAAAGCGAGATCGGCGGAATCTCCGCTGCCTGATTGTGTGAAAAAGTATGTAAACTAAAATGTCTAAATGTTATTGTCTGATATATGATATGGTATGGATCGGCTGGGTACGCCTACCCATGGTTCATATGCGAATGCTTCATGGTAAGCTAGCATGGTTTATATGCGAAGGCTTCATAGTAAGCTAGCATGGTTTATTTGCTAAGTCTTAATTATAAGCAAGCATGATAAAATGCCTAAGTAAAGCTAGGCCGAAATGCGAAGCCATTATAAAGTGGCGAATATGTGATTATGTGATTATGTATAAATAGTGCTATAGTGCGTTCGATGGAGTTGTGTATGCTCCGGATTATTTTCGCAACCGGTGGTGCATTATTAAATGAGACCGGGAGGGCGACGTATATTTTGGTTCACGTATGTTTTGGTTTTGCGTAAGCGATGTGCGCTTTGTTTTGTTGGCGTGATCACCAAACTAAGATTTGGGTTGATCTTTCGTTTAAAGTCTTCCTTTGAGAACGACGTGATGATTTTTCTCGGATATTTCCGTGACTTGTTTACGTCCTCTTTTGACAAGAGCGATTCGGCGTATATGATTGATTTTCATTGGTAGATTTACCATTTGTCTTTGTGTTAATTTTTAGCCTCGTCTTTAGCGAGTGTAACGTCGCGTATCCGTCGCGTGAGAACGCATGAGTTAGTTCGAAGATGAAAGCCTATATCTCTATGTATGAGTTTAGGACGAATAAGTCAAATTGAGCACCGGGACGGCGCTCCCTTAAGGTGGGTAGAATGTAACAACCCGAATTTTAGGCAGACGTTTATCCCGAGCCACGATTTATTTTCTACTATTGATATGGAATAATCATTTTTCGTTTTGGGCGATTTGGTAAAAAAATATTATTTTTGGCTATTTCTCAAGCCGTGTTTTGAATTTCTATCCGTTTGAGCGTTTGAGAAAATTTGAAATTTCATATTTTTGCGCCGAGAGCGAAATTTTATTTATTTTAGTGTTTTATGGCTTTCCCTAAGTTTTTGTAGAAAACGTGTTAAAAGTAGTGTTATACGTGGTTTAACATTTTATTAAATGTTTTAAAATAAGTGGGACGAAATAAAAATATTTACGATTTTATCCCGAGCCTTGGTCGGCTATATAACGAAACAAATAACTTTGTACTAAAAATAGAAGGACATTAAGGAAGGAGGGACTATTTGTGCCAAAGTGCCAAACTTATTTCCTATAAAAGGAAGTTATACTTCCTCATTTTTACACTTTAGAAAAATCATCTCCTTTGTCTCTCTTCTTCTTGCTTCGACCGGCCACCAAACCCACACCCATTTCCCGTCGATTTTCCGACAAGCATTAAGATCCGTTTACAAAATATTGATCCTTACACAAAACTAAACATATTCCCACTTGAATTTTTGACATGCAACAAGTATTTGTGGAGTTCGAGTTCGGGCCAAGTTATGGTCGAAATGAGTTAAAAACATTGTTTGTTGGTGATAAATAAACATTGTAGCTAGTTGGTTCGATTAAAAAAGTGTTCGGTTTGTGTTTTGGGTCTCGTCCGAGGTACGTCCAACAAAGGGGAAAGCCGAAAACAATTTTGCATTGGTTGTAAGTATTTTATTTACGTTGTCGTAATGTTATTTTTATTTTGCATTGCGTTTCGATTATTGCATGTGATGGAATCCGATTAAATTTTGCGTTAGACAAGATTAGAAATGATGTAGGATGATAAAAATAGGCTAGTTGATAGTATTTTGATGTTGTCAAAAGCCAAAAATGGCCGTTTAGAGTGTTTTCGAAAATGGATTTTCGAGCAGAAAGTTTGGCTCGTATTTCGAGGTTCGAGATTTTATAAAATCTAATTTTCTAATTTAGGAATATGATAGAGTTCGTCCTAACGATCGTATCGATATGTGGATCGTCCCGTAACTCTTAAAAACGAAGAAGTTACGGCGAAAACAAGTTTTGAAAATTATAATTTTCCAAACAGCTATTTTGGCTTATTTAATAAGCTGTCAGATTTTTAAATGGCCGTTTTGAGCACCTTCGAGTCCGTTTTAGCCTTCCGACGAAACACGAAAGTTGTTCGGAATGTCGTTTTACTTTGCCACGAGGCTTGTTAGTTTTAAAATCGCATGATAACGGGTTAAAACTGAAAGTCAAATTTCTGCAATTTATTAAAAATGTAATAGTTGCTGGCAGATTCTTGCAGGGGTATTTTAGTCATTTTACGTCGCGTTTCAGGTCTCAGCTAAAACTAAAAAGTTGTCCGGAACGTCGTTTTGCATAAAATATCTTAAGAGTCCGAGTCGTGAAAATGTAATATAGCGGGTCATTTTGTACGGGTCAGATTTAAGTAAAAGTATATATGTTAAAAGGTCAAACGTTGACTTTTAAAAGACAACTGGGTTAATATGAGACATGTTGGGTTTTATAAAGATAATAAACACTATTATTATTATTACGATCATGATATTTAGGTTTGACGACTTTAATGAACGAGGACATTTCTAAAAATAGTAACTTTCTAAAAATAGAAAGTTTTCAATAAAATGATACAACTTATGTTTGAAAGAGTGATAGTATCTAAAGTATACTAAGTGTTAGGATCTAGGTCGCGCAAAAGGATTTCTCATCATATGTGTATTTTATACGATTTCTATCATTGCTATGTACGCATCATTCTATCATACTTTATTATATAGTAACCGGGCGACATAATTATAGGTCGCGGTCGAGTTTGTTATCGTTGAAGTTTCGTGATTGATTGATTATTGATCGTGGTCTTCAATCAAGGTGAGTTCATAGCCTCACTTTTGAACTGTTTTAAATGCTTTAAAACCCGCGAGGGGAATACATGCTTGTTTTGAAAAATAAAACACAAGTAACATTATGTGTATTTTTTGTTGTTCGTTCTGAAAAGTGGAATGCAAGTAGTTTTAAACGTACTTGTTGTTGCTTGTTTTATAAATTGAACATAAGCAATTTTATACATGCTTGATGTTGTGGTTTGTTCTAAAAATGGAACGCAAGTGTTTTGAAATGATAATATGATTTCATTGTCATGAGTTTGTTAATTACAGAGGAGGTAAACGCTGAATGCATTAAATAGATCTATTGGGTTTGACAGCCCTATCCGGGGTATGAATCCTGAATTGAATAGCGAACACCCTGTAACGGACATTTTGTATTGAGAAAGGGGTAGTGGCATACTACCCGGTCACTTATTTATCTATGATGATATATGTGTTAAGGTTCGGTACACGGGCTCATGAAAGTTGAAAATGTGGTGGGGCTTGCCTAGCTAGCAAGTCATACATGTTTTTGATGGGACCAAACGACGTTTTAAGGTTATAAGTATTTTGTGGAACAAATATGTGTTCTATTGTTACTTGAAAACTCTGTGAATTCACTCAACCATTGTGTTGACGTTTTTAAGCATGTATCTTAGGTTTAGGTGCCTGTGATGGCTTGGATGGGACAGAACGCGGATATCAAGGATTGGAACTCGGTGAAAATTTTGTACATTCGATAAAGGAAATTTTTAAAAAAACGAGTTGTGATGTGACTCACTAGAAATATATTTTCTAAACTGGTTTGGGACCTTGTAACTCTGATCTTCTTTTTAAATAAAATCATATGTGATTTTGGTTTATAAGCGTCTCTTTTGAAGCCATTTACTGTGGCTTGTGTGCATGTATTATGAAGTAGCACCCCAAAGTGATATTCCGTTGCGTTGTAAATTTGGGGGTGTTAGAACAGGTCTACACGGCATAACCAGAAACACTTTATTGTCTTACTACTTTACAATAATACTCATAACTTCTCAAGTTTAAATTGGTATAAGAGAATTTTATGCATTAAGATTACACTATTTTGACCCAAATCGACTTGCTTTCTCACAAAAACCAATTAAATTCAAAGTTTGCTTTGACAGGTACGGACCTTACCAGCCAAAGTACTTGGGTCCATTCTCTGAGCAAACATGTGATGACTTTGTAGAAGCGATGAAGGCTATATCTATGTAATTGGCTCGTTGGCAGAGGAAGGCTAATTGTGTAAATATAAACTCAGTTTCATGGTATATAATACAAATATATACTAACCCGCCAGTAGTTGTTGTTGCAAGCTGACTAGCTGCATCATTTATCTTGATATCAGTAATACTTTTTCTAAATCTTTATCTTCGAAGGTAAAATACACAAGATACTGTAAAAACTGAACATGAATAAAAAACACGATTTAAAAAAATAAAAATTATATTAAGCACAATATTCTGACCAGGGCTGAGCTTCACCAACCGAGAACCAAACTGACCCGAGGAAACCGACCGAACCAAGCAAGCCAAACCGATCAACCTTCAGCCCGGTTCTATGTTTTTTTGTTTTTTGGTTGCGGATCAGGTCATGTTTAAAACCAAAAAAAACCAAACAAACCGAGTTACCCGAATAGGGACATGACTTCTTCACTCTCTCCCAAACAACAATTCACTTAGAACCTACTGCATCACAATACAAAATCAAGTGCATCCTACATACAATCAGCCATACCAACACATTTACACACATAATTCAACATACACTTAGCCTAATTCATCCTTATACATTAGCTTATACCTACTGCATCACATTTCAAAATCAAATGCATCAGACATACAATCAACCAAACAAAGATATTTACGCACATAACATGACATATGCTTAAACTAATTTATCCTTATACATGACAGCTTAGCACCTACTGCATCACAATACAACATCAAGTGCATCATGCATACAATCAACCATACAAGCACATTTACACACATAACTCAACATACAGTTAACCTAAATCAACCATATATTGAAACCTAAAATAGGTATTTGTTGAAGCGTAGAAAAGTTTTGGTGGTTCCGGGTATGCCTAAACGTATTTTATCGCGAAACGTAAACACTTAACGTAACCAATAAAAACACAATGTACAAAGTTAATAATTATCCTCTAAATAATTATCTAACACTTGCTTGATGCAAACATTTAATTGTTTGATGCCCGTTTACATTAAACGATAATCTTTAGCTTACGCAATTTAACTTAACGATTAGAATTAAAAACAAACGCGTATAATACTAAAAATAAATAGTGAATTTATTGACGTTCTAAATGACCCTAAAACACGGGGTGTTATAGTACAGGTCTGTTGAATGTCAGTACGCCGTATTGCGTTTACGGAATACGCCGTATTGATGGAGAACAGATTCGCCATTTAGACTGTAAAACTCAATACACTGTCCTGAGCAGAAGGTTTGATACGTCGTATCTAACTGGTGGATACGACGTATCAGGTGATCAGTCAGAACAGAATACTATTAAAAAACAATTAAATGTGGGAATTTAAACAAACAATTTAAACACACAATGCGAATAAATACAAATAGAATTTTAAATAATTAGATTACTCTAAGTTATGTAATGGTTAGAAATACTAATAAGAATAAGGTTTAATTAATTCACTCCCCGGCAACGGCTCAAAAAACCTGATGTGCTGTCGTGTAGGGTCAATTATTTGATTATCAAGTTTTAAATTTATATTTAGCCGACAAACCTAAAACAACACTTTAACGAGCATTATACCCGGTCAAGATGGAGTTCGCGGTAAGTAGGGTGTCGAACACTAAGAGTGGAACATTAATCCTATATTTTATTAGTATTTTAATTAGTCTATTTACTGGTTAAACCTATGCTATATACGTTGTCTAATGATATGGGGGTTTTCAGCCTGAGAGACTGGCACAGGTTTGGTGGAAACAAATATCAATTCAATACACAATAAACACAAAAGAAGAAAATTAGAAGATAGAAAAGCAGTACAAGCCAAATGATAGAAAACCGTATTAGCCATATTAAATCCAGTTCAATATCGGTTTGTTTGTTAATGATTTACTTATCTCGAAGCGGCATATCATTCTTAAGACTTAGGCGGGACATCATCCTAAGACCTAGACATGAATAATCCTGTCACAATTAACGCATCCACATAAAGTATCCTTTAGTTTAATTATAATCTATCTAAGGGAATCAAAGTAGTGGTGATCCTGTTAAAACCCTAGCCCAACAGGACTTTACCCACTTATTGCTTGATGGTGTTTCATATAATGGTAGTCCACTATTCCAATCTTTATCAGTTAATTAAGAGCGTGATTGCTAAAACATAAACGGGTCACCTATCGGTCCAACTAAGCTCATAATTTAAAGACAAAGACAGAACGTTATTTGTGATCCTATTGGCCCAGTAATATTAAACACAATATGGAGAGCTATCCCAGTATCTAAATTACTTGGTCCATATCACTAGATCCATTTGAATGATATGTCGCATATTCAAACACATAAACAAGTATGAGGTGATAAACATAATTAAACAATCAACGATAAATTAAGAAATCGATTTTAAAGCAAATCAAACATTGAACTTTCATTAAGATGGCTAATACCCGAGGGTATTAGCCCACAACCATTGTAATTATACAAGCGTAATCAAACAATGAAAATCGAACAATTAAGAGAGTAAAAATTACACGATGTCTTCTATGGATTCGTGATCAATGCTTGACCTTGGTGGCTGATCTTCTCTTCTGAAATTCGTCTTTAATAAGTATGGTATAAAGAATATGATATTGCACACTAAAAATTTGTTTTTGAGTCTTCTATTTATAGTGTCTGAAAAAGACTCGATACGTCGTATCTGGCAAGGTCGATACGGCTTATTGGGCTGGATTCCATAGAGTGCGTTCTACGTTCATAATAAATCTTTAATATCATTCCCAATTTACTTGATTTACTGTATCTTTGAATAGTTATGTTCATGGATACGACATATGTAGACAGAATTGATACGCCGTATTGGGAATTAGTCAAACGCGTTTTCTTGTGAAGTCTTGGCGCTGATACGCCGTATCTCTTTTGCTGGATACGGCGTACTGGTGAAAATTTAGCAATCTTCAAATGTCTTCATTTTAGCTCCAAATTATGTGCCTTTTAGCTTATCTTCACAAAACACGCCGTTTGGATTATCGAACGACCGCATCAGGATTTTTCTTGACGACGTCAAACCCCCAGACTTAGGAAAATTTGAACTTTTTCTATTATTTTTGAAAAATAATTTTGCACAATCTTAAAATTTTTTATTTTTCTTATAAACCTTGAGAAACCTAGAATTATATCATAACTTTCATCCTATCTTTACTGCTTTCATAGAGTCAACCCTAAAACTTACGTTGTATATATCATATCCCGCAGATTTTATGCCAGGTGTAGTTGTCTTTGTCTTTGTCTTTGATTTACAGGTTATATTCGATGAGAAGAAGCTTGGAAGTTCTTAAGAAGTTTTATTAGATGATTCTTGGAGGACGATTTAACCAGTTATCGCATATTTCTTCCCCATTATTGAGCAAACCAGGGGAGTACTAGTTTCTTTTACTTGTT
>BQNB010029405.1:5152-55759 GCA_026074375.1 Tanacetum coccineum | reverse complement strand
TTTGTTGTTTTGTCACATATAAAATCATTCAATCATCTGAAAACATTTTTCATCATACATTTGTCTTCTCAAACAACGACTACAGCTCTTTAAATAGAAAACGGGTCATTGTTTGAGGGGGAGAGAATGTCAAATCATCTCGTCATGATAACATGAGCTTTTAAAGGGAAAAGGGTTTAAACAATAACGGAATATCTCTTGGTTTGTAAGTTAATTAAGTTTAGCTTGCTTGTGCCTTATGTGTTATTTGTTTATTCCTTTAGGGTGTAGTTTGCTAAATTATGTCTATAGGTATGAGAGTTTAAAACACCAAGGACCATATGTGCTATGTGTTTAACTTGAATATATCTTATAAAACTTAATTAGCAAAATATAATAAGTTATGTAAACATGAGGGGCCAAAAGTGTTAAAAATAAAATTGTTTTATATCAAGCCCAAACCACCCCCATCCCTGCCACTGTTCATCACACACACACACACTCAAAACACACACACGCACACACACTCAACCGCACACTTCAATCCTTCTCATCAAGAATTACTCAAACTTAAGGTATTATTGTTACATTGTTTCTCACACTCCAATGAACACACATCTCATTCGAATTGCATTTTAATGAGAGTTTGATCTCGATAAACCCTAAAATCAAAATTAGGGTTCATCAAATCAAAGCTTAGTAAAATCCCAAATTGAATGAGGGGTTTTGATCAAGATGGAGTGTAGAACATCATGTTAAAACAGTTTTGTTGATTGTTGTGATTTAAATGTTTCTTTTGTTTGATCTAGTGCTCGAAAAATATGGGTTTATGATAATTAATGTATTAAAGTTATGGGTTTTGAGTGGGATTGCAATAACATGCTTAGTTGTTTCAGCTAGAATCATGTTTGAGCTCTATTGATATCATAACATATTAGTCTAGTTACATTTCTTGGTTCGATAGTTTCATGTTGCTCGTATAATGTCATATTCTCAATCAATGTGAACCTAACTGTTTTATATGTTTAAATGAGCTTGTGTTGATAATATCATATGGAAAAACCTTGCTTGAAAATTGGTTAAAAGTTGAAATCGATCGAACCAAATTTTAACATGAACCGAACCAGTTCAAGTTTCCCATGAACCGAACGAGTAAAATGGGCCGAACGAATGAATACATAGTAAAGACCGAACGAGTCTATATCAGTATGAGCCGAACGAGTAAATTTTAAGTGTGAACCGATCGAGTGTTAAGTGGTATGGACCGAACGAGTGAATATGAGTGTGGACCGAACGAAGTGTAAAAAGGAGTGGGCCGAACGAGAAAATTTTGCTATGACCGAACGAGTGAATATGAAATAGGACCGAACGAGTAAACTTGTTTGTGGACCGATCGAGTAATCCAACTCATGGACCGAACGAGTAAACTTTCTCATGAACCGATCGAGTGAAAAATGAATGGAAACAGATCTTGTGCATACTTTTGTGAGTCAAACCAATAAGAGTATATTGTGATCCGAACGAGTGCTAATGCGTTAGAATCATAACCAATTTTTGACATAACACACTTAAGATCAGAGTTTATTTACTAAGGTTAAAATAATCAAGTCTCTTAGTTTAAAATAGACATTAAAAGCTTGACAAATCCAAAGTTAACTACATACAACTGAGTTGTTACCTTAGGTGCCTTTGTCTCATACGCCATTAGTCTATCTAAGATGATTGATCTTCAAAAGTGCTAAAAGTCATACAGGTTCTAAGCCGTCATTGATTGTGTCATATTATAAATTGCAGTAACTATTTCTTAAACAGAATCATGGAAATCTCAAAGGCGGATCAGATCGCTTTGGATGATGTTTTAGTTGCTCCTGCGAACCGACTTAAGATTGGCAAATGCAATCTTCGATTAAGCTCGGATGTCACTTCAAAGGTTGCAACTCTTCAAGTTGTATATGATGTGTTAAAGCTCACACCTTTCTACAAAGCATTCCAAGTCTCGGCTGATGTTCCTGAGATCTACATGCAAGAGTTCTGGGCCTTTGTTTATATTCATAACCTATCTGTTAGATTCAAGATGAATAACAAAAAGCGCATTCTCAATCTTGATCAATTCAGAGACATACTTCAAATTTTCCCTAAAGTCGGTAATGAGAAGTTTGAAGAACCACCTCTTGAGAAGGAGATTCTCGCATTTCTAGCCAGTCTTGGTCACTCTGGAGAAATAAGAAAGATCACTGATGTCAATGTCAATAAGCTGCATCAACCCTGGAGATCATTTGCTGCTATCATCAACAAATGTCTCAGTGGTAAAATATCCTACGACAGTCTTCGTCTTTCTCAAGCTCAAATCTTATGGGGAATGTACAATAACAAGAAGGTTGATTATGCATATCTTCTGTGGGAGGACTTCATTTACCAGATTGAGAACAAGAATATGAAGAAGGGCAATGCGATGTACTATCCTCGTTTTACCAAGCTAATCGTCAACTTTGTCATGGCTAAAGACCCTTCAATTCCTCGAAGAAACAAGGTTAATTGGCACTATGCCAGAGATGACCCAATGTTCACGACAATCAATGTCATCTCAAGGAATGAAGACACTCAGTTGTACGGGACTATCTTACCAGCAGAGTTAACAAACGAGGACATCCGCAACTCTGAATCATACAAAGAGTATTATGCTATTGCTTCAGGAAAGATTCCTCCAAAGACAAAAGCAAGTAAGAAGAAAGCTGATTCTGATGCAACCACTAAGCAGAAGCCTCCCACAGTCCCCAAAGAAAAGAAAGGCAAGAAGACTGGAAAAGGAAAGCAGAAGGCTAAAGAGTTAGAGACTATCTCTGAGGCGATTTTGACAGAAGCTGAGCAACTCAAGATAATCACCAAGAGAAGCCGTAAAGAGACTCACAGCTCTCATGCCAGCGGGTCTGGTGCAGATGAAGGAACTGGTGTTTCACCAGGGGTTCCCGATGCACCTGATTATGACTCAGATGATGATATCTCCTGGAAGTCAAGTGAAGATGATCAAGATGAAGATAAAAATGAAGATGATGAGAACGTTCAAGATGATGACGATGATGCTAAAAGTGGAGATGATGAACTCAAAAGTCAAGATGATCAAGATGATGATGATGAAGCACAGACTGAATCTGAAGATGATGGTGATGATTTCATTCATCCAAAGCTCACAACTCATGATGATGAAACAACACATGAAGAGGAAACTAATGAAGATGACACCTTCGATCCTACAGTTCATACACCCTCTCATGTTTCATCCTCAGATGATGAAGACAGTGACAATGAAGTTGAAGGGGTGGATGTTGAAGGAGAAAAGTCAGATGAAGATGCTACATATGTAGAGGACCAAGGCAATGAGGCGGACAGAGATACCAATGCCAATCTTGAAGGAAGAGATGATGTAAAGGCAGATGTTGTATTGCCCCAGGTTCAAGCAACCCAGGAAATTAAAGACACTCATGTGACCCTAACTCCGGTAAATCCTGATGGTCAACAACAGAGTTCTTCTGTATCATCTGGCTTCGTCTCCAACATGCTAAATCCAAATCAAGATACCGGTGTTGATGCTATATTTGGACATAATGCTGAAGCTACCTCTCTAGTAGATATTCCTGTCACTGCCATTGCGGAGCCATCCTTCTTTGCACCAACCAATCGTCCTCCAACACCGACTCCTCTCTTCACTCAATTACAACAACCACCAATCCTGACACCGGCTACTACTCCAAGCTCCTCACTTCAAAATCTTCCTAACTTTGGTTCGTTGTTTGGTTTTGATAACAGACTAAAAGCTTTAGAAGACAACTTCTCAGAATTCAAACAAACAAATCAATATGCTGAAGCACTCTCTTCCATTCCTGGCATCGTTGACCAGTACCTGGAAAATAAAATGAAGGAAGCAGTAGATGTTGCAGTCCAACTGAAGTCTGATAGAATTCGAGAAGAGGCTCAAGCTGAAAATCAACAATTCCTTGATTCAATCGATGAAGGAATGAAGAAAGTAATCAAGGAACAAGTCAAGAGTGAAGTCTCGAAGATCACACCACAAATTGAGAAGTTAGTGAACGAACAACTCGAGTCTGAGGTTCTGGTACGATCTTCAAAGGAAGCCAAGACGTCTCATGCTGTAGCTGCTAATCTTTCGGAACTAGAGCTGAAAAAGATCTTAATTGACAAGATGGAAGCTAACAAATCTATCAGCAGGTCTGACATCCAAAGGCAGCTCTACAAGGCATTAGTTGATGCGTATGAAGCCGACAAAATTCTGCTAGATACTTATGGCGATACGGTCACAATAAAAAGACCTCGAGACGGAGCAGATGATGATCAAGAACCCTCCGCTGGAACAGACCGGGGGTCCAAAAGAAGAAGGAAAAGAACCTGAATCTACCAGTGCTCCAAGAGAAAAGACAACCACGACAGCAGGAAAGACTACTACAGGTTCTAAGACTCATAAGCAATCTGCTAGCCAATCTGCTCCAGTAGAGGAAACTATGCAATCTACAGATGTCTTTGAAGCACCTGCACATCAGGAGTTTGAAACAGGTGTCCATGATGAACAACCGGAAGAAGAGGTCCATCCTCTTCCTGACTGGTTTCAACAACCTAAACGACTACCTTCTCCTGATCATGCATGGAACAAGTCTGTACCTGCTGATCACGAATCCGTCCAACCTTGGCTAAGCAATCTGGCAAGAAGACAAGACCCTCGAGAGTCATTCGATGAGCTAACAGACACAACATTTGACTTCTCAGCTTTTGTGATGAACCGGCTAAATGTTACAACACTAACACCTGAATTGTTAGCAGGTCCAACATTTGAGCTGATGAAAGGAACATGCAAGAGCTTGACTGAACTTGAATACTTTTGTGAAATCAGTTACAAAAGCCACAACAGAAAAATTAGACTGGATCAACCCCGAAGGCCGCCAATATCCTCATGATCTGCGAAAGCCACTACCGTTGGTTCCAAATTCTCAAGGTCGTCATGTCATACCATTTCATCACTTCATCAATAACGACCTTGAGTACCTACGTGGTGGTGAGTCAAGCCGCAAGTACTCTACTTCAGTTACGAAGACCAAGGCTGCAGATTACGGGCATATTAAATGGATAGAAGACTTAGTGCCCAACTTAATGTGGAGTCAAGTGATAGTCAACTATGACAAATTCGCTCTCTGGGGAATCTCACATTGGGGCAAGAAGCGAAGACAATTCTATGCATTTGCGACCACAAGGGAATCAGCTCATGACGTCTACTCAAAAAGAAGAATTATTGTTGTCACAAAGGTGGAAATAGTCGAATGGCAAAACTACAAGCATCTTGACTGGATCACTATACGTAGGGATGACGACATTCTTTACAAGTTCAAAGAAGGTGATTTTCACAGACTTTGGATCCAAGACATTGAAGATATGCTGCTTCATCTCATGCAAGGAAAGTTGACAAATCTCAACGTTGAAGAACGTCTTGCATTTAATGTCTCCTTAAGAATGTTCACAAGAAGTGTTGTCATCCAAAGGCGTGTGGAAGACCTTCAATTGGGTGTTGAAAGCTATCAAAAGAAACTCAACCTTACAAAGCCTGACACGTACAGATCCAATTTGAGAAGAAGAGACGCTTACACACCATACTCCGATCCCAGAGGATTCATCTATGAGAACAAAGACAAGAAGAACAGATTGATGCGCATTGATGAACTACACAAGTTTAGCGATGGTACTCTCGATGATGTTCGGACTGCTCTGAATGATCGCCTCAAGGGAATCAGAATGGAGTATCTGCCTCAGACTTTTTGGAGCCAACGTGACAAAGCAAATGCAAGAGCTATGATTCAGGCAATTGACAAAAGACTAAAGATAAGGAGGATCATGCGGAGCTTGGAGAGATTTGTTGGTGGAATACCATACGGGGGTGACTTACGGCTGCTTCAAAGGACCATATGATTTATCATATGTTGTTCTCATCTTATAAGGTCAATCCTCGTAAATAATTTTATCTTGTGAATATGTTAATAACTAGTGTAGATTTTTGGTGAAAAATAAGATGTGCTCGAGTACAAATTTTACAAGAATTTCTTAGTAAATTCAAAAAATTTCAAATAATTATACTCGACACCATCTTATAAACCCTCAAAAGTTGAGGGGGAGCAATAATATGTTTCATTCTGCTCGAATACATCATTTATCCCCGAACGGTTAATCAATAGATATCCAAAATATCAAGGGATTAACATTTTGGATAAGGGGAGAAAATGTGATTAACCTAGACTTAATGTATATTGACAAAAGTAATCAATTAAAATGGACTCGATGCACTCCACACTTAGCATGTACTACGATTACGATGCACATGTTAAGGGGGAGCTTTTAGTGATGATTAAAAACATTCAAAGTGTAAACCTTTTGATATTTATATCAAACACTTTGAATGAATTTTTCAATGATTTTGGTTTGTAATGGTGATGGAATACCCTAAAAGACCGACCATGTACTTAATTTTATGGAGTTATAAGGTGGTTAGGTATAGGTATTCAAATCCCATGATCCAGCCAGAACCGGAGGGATCTACCCAGGGATATCCACTAGTTAGTGTAGAAGTCCTTAGGTATGATTAAAAAGGAGAAAAAGTGAGAATCGGGAATAATGCCGACTGAGATGGAGCTAACACTGGAACAAACCCAACAAGGTGTTAGTTATGAAGTCTCGGTAAGCATTGAAGGGGTTGAAGAATGAAAAAGAAATGTAAGGATAAAGGGTGAAAAGAAAGAAGCCCTCCATACACTTAGGCAGAAACCGGGTCAATACATATGCTGTCAGAAACACTTAGGTGTTGTCTGACATTGAAGACAGTCATGGACCCAGTGACGCTATGCACAAACCCCTCCCAGCCACTCAAAGTCGGAAAGACTTTGTTTCAAAACTCACGGAGATACACTCATTTCTATTGACTTTCTCACTCCGAGTTAGTTGATATTGAAAAGGTGGCACTCAGCTCCAGCCTCCGATCACTAAAATTAAAAGTGCACTATTGAGTCTAGAGCCAAAAGAGATCATCCATTAATCTCATTAGGACACTTGTCATAATTTAGCTTGTTATCTCACACAATGTGAATATCAAGTAATATCATTAGAGTCCTACGCAAGATCCTTGTGATTTTGCCAGAACATCCGAGTGATACTTAGGTATTCACAATGAAGATGGAAATCCTGCTTGAGCCAACATCAAACAAGCTCATGGTAGGTGACTTGTGCGATTCTTATGAATCAAGCTTGTGACAACTGGAAAGCAACAATGGTGCGATTCTTTATGAATCAAACTTGTTCCAGGTTATGGATCAACGGTTAAAGAATTTTGAATTGCTTAAAACTCTCGATGTGTCACAAAACCACTTTAGCAAGTGACACGTCGATTGATTTTCAAATCGATTTTCTATATCAATCGGTGAGATAGTAACTCACTGGTTCACTCTTATCGTGCTGTCTGCTTTGAGACGTTCCGATAATGAGAACATGCTGAGTACGATGAATCTAATACTTATGTGTTAGAAAGATTCAATACTACAGCTGGAAATCCTGTCAAGAAGATTCTTCTTAAATTGAATCTATCTGATCACAGGTCGATCCTCACGGATTTGAAGGTTACTCCAACCAAACCTGGGCGAATGACAAAGCCATATTCGTCCCCCCGCTTTATTGCTAACTGTTTTAACAAACCCGTCTAATAGACAAAGCCAAATCTCGTCCCCTACCGCTTTATTGCTAACTTTATTAATGCCAGGATACTTAAAGATGGGAGGTGAGGTACCTGATTCCAGTTGACTCACAAGAGCTAAAGCCACAATGCTCATACGCCCAAACCCGGAACCGACAAAACATTAAGACATCATGAAAGTTCAAGTACATGTTTCAAGACTTCTGCTACTCTGATACTTTATCCGTCTTTCTCAAAAGTTGACAAAGTGTTAAAGAGTTAAAGAATTATCAAGAAAGCTGCCCATTAAGCTTTCCAAATCAACAAATCAAGAAAGGTATGAGCATGTCGGTCCAGAAGTCGCAAGTTTACAAGATGGCAAAGTTTCAAGATGGCGAAGAGATTGTGCTTGGTTGATGATCTCAAGTCAAGATCACAATGTCAAATTTAAGTTCATGGAATCCAAAAATCAATGATCACTACAATATATTCATAGGAGAATGTCAAAAGGACGAGCTAAAGACTCAAGACAAAGCATTGTATGCTAAGCTTAAAGATTTGTAAAATGGAGTGACCTTCCCTTAGGGGAGATTGTTGAAACACAAAAAGTGTCAGTCACTTCCAGTTGTAAAAGTCCTTAGCTCACTAGATAGTGACTGGATTAAGAATTAGTAATCTAGTCCTGCCCAAGACCCATGGGAAGCCCATCATAGCCATTGCCCGGCCATCCATGTAGTATATAAGCCTCTCCTAGCCTTGGGAGAGGGTTGGTTGTCTCATGTTCATATTTTCACACATAATATACAAATTCATCCATTCTCATGTTACTATCTTCCATCTCATCCAACCCACTCCCTCTCTCTTTCTAGTTCTTGACTTAATATCATAAGATTACTTGAATCCTTCAGACAACATACAAGAACCTTTTTTACTCTATCAAAGTGACACGTGCTCAGACCAAATTAATAATTGACTCTTTAAAACAAAAATTACATGACAGTACCCTTATATGACAAAGCTAGTTAAGAGCCAATTTATTTGATAGTTTCTGAACAAAGGGACGATAACCAAAGTACGAGTGGTGAAATACTCAGTTTATACATCAAACAATTGGAACCTACCTTCTTCTTCTGATCAAACACAATTTAGTCACTACTTTTTCCAAAATCTAGGGTCTTCCCAAAATTGATGAGACACCTGCTTTGTCAAACTAGTCACTTTAGACCTCGGCAACCCAGCACCACATAAGGAAACAAAAGTTGTGAAAATGAAAACGAGATTGCCCCCCAAGAATGTTTATGATAATCCTTTTAAGAATTCTAGGGAAGAAAAGTCCATGCCTAACAAACTTGTAAAACTTATCATTGTTTCACAACCTTATGTCCTCACAAAGAAAGTGTTTAATTCTAAATCTATCAGGTTTTCTTCTACAAGGAGTAGACAACACAGTCTAAGACCATAAGGCCATAGCCTAGGAGCAATACAAAGAATGATAGGTCCCTTCTGTGGTCTAAAAGTAGTTGCAGCACGAAAAAGAAATGAAGTATCAGAACAGAAACGCTAGGAATTATACAGCATTCTAAGAATAATAAAACATATGTCATATAAACGTATAATCATGTTATACTTATATCAGAATGATAAATTAAATTTGTTTGTGCTATGTTGTAATCAAGTAAATTACTGCTAAACATGATGTTATATGTGCTTTAATTATGTTGAATGGCATGAATTCTTGTGATAGGCAACAAAATGCAAAATGTTTCAAATATTGCAATCAAACAAACACAAGCCATAGTGATGTAGTTTCCCTCAGAAAGACTGCTTACTAAGGCCTATTAAACCTAGATCTTGCCTTAGGTGTTCAACCAACCTTGAATAGAATTATTGGACCTAAAGGAAAATAATCGCATCCAGAAAATCAGAGAGTCCAATAAGACAGCTCAAACAGTGATAAATGCGTGTATCTCTAACCCTCAGGTAATCCTATAAGAAAACGGTTTCCAAATTCTACTTTTTCTTTGGTAGGTCATTTAAATATGTTTATGGTGTGTAGACTTGGGATGCTTAAAGCACATGACAGGCAATATGAAGCTTCTTATATATTTCGTATGGAAGTTCTTGGGAACCGTTCGCTTTGGAAATGATCATGTTGTTGTAATTATAGGTTATGTATCTTTTAATAGGAAATATATTGATCAACCAGGGTTTATAACGTTGAGGGGCTTGGTTCACTACCTGTGACTTGGTATAGGCAGTTTTTATGAAAAAAATTCAATCAGAGGTCGCTACAAAAGAAACACCTTTTAGACAGAAATCTCCCAAGGAGTTGATTTGTTAAAATTTAATCGCCCAACAAATTAACCTCAACCCATCAATCTCATGATAAGGCCTCTGCATCTCCAATATGCCTCAAGGCATGTACACATCACCAAGTCCATGGATATGGGCATCAACATTGAACCCACCTTATTTTGTACACCATCAAATGACCTCGCCAAAAACGATCTCATCACCGATCTTCAAAAATTCAAATATCATAAAGAACATCTTTGTCCCTCTTGTGAGCAAGGAAAAAGCAAAAGGGCATCTCACCCACCCAAACCAATCCGAATTTCCAAAAGAGGGTTACATCTTCATCATATGATTTGTGTGGTCCAATTACAGTCGAAATCAGGAAGTCGAACATTCTTGGTGATTGTAGATGAGACTCTCGTATACATGTGTGTATACATTCACAAGAAAAAAAGATGTAGCCCCAAGGAGATTAAAACCTTGCTCAAGAAAATTACTGTTCTAATTACAAGCTCCAGTCCATTATGAAGAAACTGACAATGACAAGAAACAATACCAACTTGCTCAAGAATACTGTTGATCCTTCTTGACAGATCATTACTTAGCTTGTTAAAGCTTAGTTATGTTGGATAAATCCAAGATAACTATAGTAGAAACTAAGATTGGATAATATCACAAACTACTGCAATCTAGTTTTAGATATTAAAAATGAACACTGAAACACTAAAACAAGAACTTTACAAAACTTTCAATATATTGAATACATTTGAATTACAAAATAGCTACAATACAACTATGATTGCTATGCAAACTATGAATACTAATATGAAAAACTGATATCTAGATCTATGCCTTAAGGTTCCTTTTATACACCAAGGAAACCTAATGGGCATAACAAAACAGCGTCAAGTTGATCATCAAACTATTCCTAATATAACTCATGCATATCACTTTAGCAGTACTAACTATATAACAAACAGTACTAACTAACAGTACTAATAAACTGGCAGTACTAACAATTTGTACTCACAGTACTAACTAAGCTTGACAGTACTAAGTCTTCTCATGGCAGTACTAAGTTGAACCAAGCATACAAAGTTTTAGAAGCCCTAACATTCCTAACAAGCCGTCCCCAAAAACATGTGATTTTCATTCAAATCTATAATTTCTCGAATTAAACCATATGTGCTAAAGAGAAGCATCCAAACACTTTACTGTCTTGGTCTGTTTGCTAGTATAAAGATTTTCCTTAAAAGCTCATCTGCCATCACTGAATATTCATCCACTCGTAGCTTGTTACTCAGCATCAAAGTCATAAGTGCTCGTGTTTAAATGGATATAAACTTTCTCAACCAGCATGAAAATATCATGTCCTCTCTCTGTAGACACATGATGAACAACACATGTATCATATAACCTCCATTTCAAAGGATCATGCATATACCTTTGAAGAGCTTCCATAGAGTACAGTCATCATTTGGTCAAACACCTCTTCAACTCTACCCAAAGATCTCTTTCTTATATCTTTAGTAGGTTTTTCTGTTGATTTGAATCTTCATAGAACTAGACTCCATATTTTCACTAGATCATCCCTGTACAAATTCTTTAGCAAGATCTTTTAAAATCTGATAAACCTCTGAGTGTTATACCTAGCTCTGATGATCTTCTAATACTTTTCTTGAGTCTTCAGTGAAAACATCCCAGTACAATGATTGTGTTATTTGGTTTGTAAGGCTTCAACTTTCATCCCTTCTTTTGGAACTATGACCCTTAGCTATTTGTATTTGTTCTTAGATATAGTTCATCTTTTGATTCTTCAGCCTGGTTCTGAGCTTTCTCTCTATCCTTTGTCTTTTGAAGTTCTTGATTAAGTTCTTTAATAACATCTATCTTTGAGCTCCCACTAACAACTTTAGCGAACTATATCGTCACTCTTCCATTGGAGAAAAAGTATTTACCCTCTTCATTGGTGGTCATTAAATAACCTCCCAAGACTTCACAGAAGGAAAGTTCTTCAATTGTATGTATAAAAATAAGAGTGTGACTTCCCATATTCTTGATATATATTACACATGTAAGATCCTTTGTTGAGCTTGAGTCATGGGCCTTGTTCCTTCTTTGTTCACTCTTTAATTTGACTCATTAAAAGCTCTACAAGTAATCCTACCTTGTCCAGCTTATAGTACTCTCTTTCTTTGTGCATGCGCCTTGGTGCAAACTCTTTATCAGCCTTCAATTTAATGTAGTACATGTATTTTACCCATTCTTTAGCATTGAAAGTGCTATCTTCTTCATGAACTCTGGCTAATCCTTGCCTTCTTCTTCATTAAGTTGGTTCTTGCAATCTTAGAGCTTCTTCTAACACAATTCTTCTATACTATAGGTCGCAACTTGTCTTCTTCTGAAAAGGTTCAACTTCTTTCCTAATGAAATCTTTGCCTTTATCTTTCTTCTTTTTTGCTGCACTTCTTCTGATATACACTAAACTTTCAGCAGCAAGTTTTTAACTTCAAGGCTGGCATTTGTCACTAAACTTCTTCACTCGAGCAGTACTCATACTGATACATTAGCAGTACTAAATCAGCTCAGTAGTTTAATCCTCTTTAGGAGCAATAAACTCAAAATTAGATTCCTCAAAATCATGCTCATGCGTCCCCTGAGTCTGTGCACTCATCTATACTAGAGTAATTCCCTCATCTTCATCAATTTGAGCAATCTTCCTCCCCTATTTGGAAGGATCCTCCAACTCATCTCATCTTCTGAAACATACACGTTTGACTCTTCTTCTAGCTTTGCTTGACATTACTTTGGTTCCAACTTCTTCACTCATGATTATCTTAGTGTAATCAGCACCAGTATGTCAGTTTGGTCGGCTTTAAGTTGGGTTCCAAAGTCTTTACTTTCCTGGATAATGTGGTATAAAGAACCGTCAATTCATTAAGTGTCATACTGCCCTCATCCCTTCTAAATGAGTGAACTCTTAGGAGAGGTGAATCATGGAGAGCCTATGGTAGCACTTCTTCAGCAACATGGGTTGTTTGCATAAGTTGGAGAAGTTGGTGTTGTGAGGATGGATGAAGCATTGAGTGTATGTGAATGGGACTCAAATGGGCTTGTTGATCCTATCACCCATTAAAATCTTACCCTGAATAAGCATTTGTTATGAAACAACTGGTGGAGTGTCTAGTATATCCCTTGGAAGCTCTTTTCATATTGCTAAACAATTTTTGTGTAAGGGTAGGAGCAATATAAACTCTTTTATGAGGTAGAAGCAGTCTTTTATGCTTGTTCAAAAAGATTTGTATAAATCTTGGATACATCAAAAATTTTGTCTTACTATCCAAAATTTTCACCATGGCATCAAAAATCAATTTAGAAAAATTAAAGGTTTTGTTTGTGGCCAAGCAAATGATAGCAGTTACTATATTGCTACTAAATTGTTCCCAAGCAGTTTTCTTAGAACTTAAGCAGTGAAGGATATTATGAATCAAAAATTTCCACTATGGGGAAAAGTGTCCCTTTTGAAAAGTTAATTTGTCATAATTAGACACATACCCTATAAGAGCAAGTTGCCCAAAAATTTCAGTGTTACGTAAAGTTTGAATACCATCAGAATCTTTTAGGTTGAGATGCCTCCTTATTGATGCTTCAGAAATAGCCTTGATTCTCCCATCAATGGTAGCAGTTATCTCCATCTTTCCATTCTCAAATGAGCTTGCAGAAGCCATTTCCCAAAATTGATAAATGAAAGAGATATAGATGATTAGACTTTCAGTGAGGGCATACTTAATGTGACTTGTAGTGAGAAAATCAATTATCTAATAAAATCCTTCTTTATCTAAACAATTTCCTCTCCATATAATTTTTGTGTATTCCTCCATAGAAGCTTCGAGCAAGAAAAAGGTTTAGGTGTTTTTTTTGGTAATCCTTGAAGTTTTGGTGTTCTTGGTGTGGTTTTGATCTTCATTCTTTGGTGTATTTCTTGGGTTTGGGTTTTTGATCTTGTACTCCTCCCTTTTTCATAGGTAATTCTTGATTTTGTTTCATCTTGTTTAATCAACATGTATTACATATGCAAAAGTTTTTATAAAAACCTAAAAGATTGTAAGAAATAATGTGTTTATGTTCTTGTCAATTTCTCTAGGGTTTAATCTAATTAAATATGGCTTAATTACATGTTTTGAAACCCTAAGATGATCATTAAATGTGTTATTAATAAAAACTACAAGATTAGAACCCTATTAAGGTTGGGTTTGATGGGTTGTCTAATTGGGTTTTTCAGGTTAAATAATTCTTGGCAGAATTTTAGGTCATGTTCAACAGGGTATATCTTAATGATAAAAACTGGTTTTAACATGATTCTTGAGCCTAAAGTTAAATTCAAAGAGTCTAGTTTCTGGAAAATCCGGCCTCATGTTAATTGGATGTCGGGAAGGTCAATTTTTAGATTTTATAAGATTAAGTGTCAAAACTGCAGATTCTGGCCGAAAATTTCAGTTGTAGTGTTTGATTTTTAATTCTCAAACCGTAAGGAGTTAGACTTTAAAATTTGATTTGGAAAATCTTCATGATATGTGATACATCCTTGATTTGTTTTAGAAGATTATGAGTTGTCTAAGTATGGTAAATACGTGTCAACTTTTCAAAGGTTCTGCCAGGTCAAAATTTAGGTTTGTTTTGGGTAACAAGTGTAAAAAGGGTATACTTTAACATGGAAATATTAATACCACATGATCGTGAGTTGTTTAGTCATATGTATGGTAAATTCTGTAATTTTTGGTGTAATTTTAGAAGATGTTCTTATGGGTCAGTTATGTATGGAAACTTACCTTGAATAAGTAGTCAAAATCTGAAATTTTTGGAAACCTTAATTTGGTCAAGTAAACTACTTTATTTATGGTAAAATCAAATGTAAAACTACTTAAAAAGATATGTAATATATGGTAATCATGGTTCTTGTAGATTCGGTGAAGGTGTTGTGATATCTTTCTTTTGTGTTCATTTCTCAGATTGCTTATTCGTTAAGGTACATATATTCCGTCCTTTTAGTAAGGGCACTTCATTCTCATTTGTTTGGCTACTTGATCTATTTGATATTCGTTTGATATTTCTTTGATTTGCTATCCGTAATCATGACTCGTTTGATATTGACAATCCATTTGATTCGATATTCGTTTGTATGAATCTGTTGGTTCTTGTTTGGAATATGCTATTAGATTCATTACTATATTTGGAATATTTGAAACTTAATCATTGTTATCTTTTGCCTATCTCTTAGCCCGAGCTATTTGTATCTAGTCATGGAGGTACCATAACCATGTCATTGATGCACCAATGGCATGACACTATCTGTGGTGGTGTGATTAGTCCACGGCGTTCCCTTTTGTATGTGCATTTATTATGATTTGATTATATATGTTCGTACACTCGCCATAGTGCTTGTGTATATGGATATAACTTTGGTTTGCATGGAGCGTATAGATTCATACTAGGTACTTTGTTCCCTTCAGTTCAGGTGAATGGTTGTATGTGTGCAATACACCTCATTTCACATTTTGTAGGGTACATCTGGAGTCTGCAGCTCCCATGTACAATTTTATATGATATGATATGATACGATTTATGTTGGTTTATGTAGTCTAAGCATGTGGAATGCTTTAGACTTTTGTTTCGAGCTCGTGGGCACTCATTTGTTATCCTTAATTCTTAATTATAGCTTTATATTTCGTATGACATTTGTTTAGCAGATTCTCGTGATCCGTTTCGTTCATTCCTTCGTTTTATTACCGTTATTATTATTATATCTGTTCACTGAGCGTTAGCTCAGCCACATTTTCTTTTCCTGCGGTAGGTACTAAGCGGGAAGCTGGGATATGAGTGTTGATAGTAGGAGCTTTTAGTGGACCCACCTTTAGAAGAACCCTTTTTATTTCGATTTATGTTTTAAGACCTTTCCTTTTGAAGATTTCTTTCATTTGACTTTGTTGGAATTTAATAGTGTTGGAAGTCATTTTATTTTATGACTTAGTATTTTTATTTAATAAAGTCTTCCTCTTGCGTTTATATGTTCTAATATGACACCATAACGTAACTCTTGGTCTCTTTATCGGAGCGGGATGTTACACCCGGTTCTATCACTTTCGATACTGTTTATCTCAAGTGGGGGGATGTATTGTTGTGTACAGGAGAAATAAAAAATAAAAAATAAAAAAAATGGTGCAACTATAAGCCACTTTAGTCATATAACTCTTGATGTTGGTTACGTGTTATAAAACCAACAAATATAGAGGTGGTGTAACTATAAGTCACCTAGTGTTTTGGAGGATAGTGCAACTATAAGCCATCTGATGAGTGAAGAATGGATTAGCATGCTCCGCAACATCTCATTATTATCTAACCCATCATGATGATATGATCAGATTTTTTGCACCGAAGGACTTGGACTATGGATGGACAATAGCTGGTAATGGATTCCTTAGACTTTTACCTTACTATTCGTTTTGTGTTTTTATATTAACAACCATTAAATACGTATTCCATGTCTATCTTAACCCCTTTATCACCTTTTAAAACCATATTACCCTTATTGCCTTTAAGAATTATTTAGACCCTAATTCTAACTGGTGCAGATTTGTGTACTTTTCAAGCTTATGATAGAATACATGCTATGACTGTGCAATTGAGCGATCACCCTGAAATTGAAACACTTAGAGTAGTAGAGAGTTGAGTGACTTTTTATCCCCTTTTCGGGAAGTGTTCGACTTTGAAGATTTCTAGCATAAGTGTTTTATAGATTCATTTCATGGAGTTATACCCGAGAAATCTTTTTATGAAATGTTTTAACAGGTTCTACTTGAGGGCAAGCAGAAGTCAAGTGGGGGATATTTGATAACATCAAATATTTAATACTTTTTAGTGTCAAATTACTTCCTATATTACCTGCAAATGTTTCACTAATACTCGAAAACGAGATATTTTCTATCATTTTGTAGATTTCAGGTGAAATGCAGGAAAATGACGAGAAACAAGGGAAACATGACTAAAAGTTCAAATATTCACGGATTCTTAGAATAAGTTACGACGTAACAGATTTGGAAGGTTACGCCGTAACAAATCTCAAGCAAAGACGCGTAATTCAGGAGAAGATTACAGGGTAACCACATATATGGTTGCGATGTAACCATTATTATGGAAAGAAATCCTGATCAAGTTAAGATTACAGCGTAACACCCCTTATGGTTGCGCCGTAACATAGAAGATCTTGAATTATGGAAAGAAAATCAAGAAGTTTATGGCGTAACACCTGATAACACTCCAAATATACATAAAATATCCCTCGAAAATACATGAAATATATATGTTAACGCATGAAATACTGCAAAGTTTGGTTGTTCATTGTGTAATATTCATTTCAGGACCAAGAATAAAGATAAGGACTAAACGTGCAAAAAAATCCCATTAAATGCACTAATGGTCGTTATGAGAAGGATCTAGAAGAGAATCTAAAGAAGAGTTAATGAACGAAGCAAAAGTGTGGCGCACAATTATTATTGTGCGGCATACTTCACAATGAAGTAAATGCAACTTATTTATACACCAATTGCGGCACACAATTTCCCAAGTGAGGCGCATTTTACCTTCAGTTATTCAAAAATCATAATGATTGCCATTATTATGCAACCATTGGCTTGACTTCTTCCCATAACTGATGCTCACTCAAAGGCTATAAAAGGAGGACGAATTTAGCTCTAAAATCATCATCTAAAAAGCCATTCTTTCATCATCATAAGAGAATAAGATAGTTAGGAAAAATTTAGGGAATTGTTCTTAGTTCATTACAATTCCTAGGTATTAATCATCTAAAAAGGTGTAATTCAAGCTATTAAAGGCTGTGACAGAGTTGTTTATAGTTTGGAGTTGAATTTCTAGGTTGTTAGAGTTATTGTTCGAAGGAAACTCTTGAGAATCAATATAATTTGCTATTGGAATCAGTATAAACATGTTTCTCTCCTTGAATGTTATGTTTTCTAAATCTAACATGCTTATTATGTGTTTTACCTCCATGAATATGGAGTAGTTGATTCATGTTTATTTGGGATTTATGGAGTAACATGGATTAATTTGGGATGACTAATGATATTTGGTTAAGTGATAAATATGAACTTGATATTTAGTTATTTGGATTATCGATCATTATTTAATCATCATACTAATCCGGATATAGGTCGAAAGACTCCGGCTATATGTTTGATTTCTAGTTGTTTCTCTATGACAACTAGGTATTAGCTTCGTGAGGATTAGCTAATAAAATGTTTATCATCCCAAATATATAAATGTTTAAAGCTCAACCTCATGTCTAACTAACTTGGTTGAGAAAGTTCATATTTGTTTTTCCCAAACGTGAACTAATGTTAAATCATTTTTTATAATTAAGATTAAAGGCCAAAAGGATTCTTGTTATGTTAAATAGACAATCTCTTGATTAAACTACCCGTTCATTCTTTTGATTATACTAAATTTCATGAACTTATCATCATCCCGAGTTATCCTCCATGTCTCTTGTCTCCCAAATAAACATCATTTTATTATCTTGAAATAATGTTATCAATTATCTTTAGACCGTGACAGTTTATAGATATACCCTTTCGTAATATAATCGACCCTCTCTAAGAATTACCAATCCCGTGGAACGACCTGGTCTTACCTTAAACCTATACTATAAACGGGGGTTTATACTTTACTCGTGTGACTTTACTCGTGTATTAATGGAAATTGATAAACTAGAATTATAAATATAAAGCTTATATATAACAAATCAAAGGTTTTTGCGCCACGCCGGATTGATTTCATTCTAATTAGTCTTATTATATTTACA
The DNA here is from genome assembly GCA_026074375.1 of Tanacetum coccineum. NCBI lineage: Eukaryota > Viridiplantae > Streptophyta > Magnoliopsida > Asterales > Asteraceae > Tanacetum > Tanacetum coccineum. Next base: position 36,896 of record BQNB010029405.1, on the reverse strand, counting down.
AACTAAAAATTTTCAAAATCTCTGTACAGTTTTCCTGTAAAACAAACCAAATTTTTTGTAACATCCTCAAAATCACACAACCACGGAATACCAAATTGGGGTGGCATTACTTCATAGTTCATACACACAAGATATAGAAAACGACCTAAAAAGAGACGTGTAATAAAAAATGTCACATTCGATTTAAACAAAATAATATCAGAGTTACAATAGGCCCAATAATTTCCTTTAACAAAGGTTACAAGCGAATCAATACATGACTCAATTGTATATTTAAAGATAAATGGTTATCGAATGTGAAGAAAACCAAGTCTTTAAAGTTTTGATATCCACAAACACTCGAATATGCACCTAAAGCTCACTAAGCAATATCAAACCTGAGAAAAAACATGGCAAAAAAAACGCAACAATAATGTTGGTGAATTTATAGATATAAGTAAAAAATAATTATAATGTTTCAAGTAGATACTATCAGTAGAAAAGTACGTGTTAAAAACCGTTCAAAGTATTATTTCTGAAATCCAAGTAGTGATTCAATAAATTAAGAAATGTTTAGTAGATAGGAACCACAAGGATTAAGATCAACCAACCGACATATTTCATAGTATCACTAACATACCGCATTGACCTCATGACACCTGAAACCTGCGGTAATGCATATCATATGCATTCTTGTTTGCCCCTAAAGTAGGTATTATTGCCTTATACCTAGGATTCTCAATATAAATTGTCTGTTGATAGGTGGGGTGCTCGAAAGAATTCAATTCATACCCCGAGACAGGGTTGTCAAATCCAATATATATATTAATTGTACTAGCGTTCACCCCTACAAGGTGATTAACGGTTCATGAAATTAGGGACGTTGGCAATAGCGACTCATGCAGATAATTTCATAATCGGGTTAGGCATATCCTTAAGCACTTGTGTCCCATTTAAAACAAATAATGTGTTCCAAACTCACGGTTTCATATATAGGAATTCAATGATTTCAAATCGTGTAGTAAATGAATCAAGCTTTTTTAAGTTCATAAGTAAACAACCATGTATCACACATTTATTAAAAGTCATGTAGTAAGCAAGTAAAGACTTAAGTAAAAATAGTCATGTAACGCTTAAGTAGAAATCAATAAGTTGGCTTAGTAAAATGAGCATGTATTCTCACCCTGAAAATAGTTATGAAAACTATTAAAAGAGAAAAGGTGGGGCTATGAACTTACCGTAATAGCAAAGAGATCAGAAGTAGATGAATCTTCGAATGAGAGAAAAGTACGCCTAAGCACCACCTAAAAGGGGTGAAGCGTCTTAGTATGATAAAAGAAGTCAATACGTAAAAATAATCACATGATCATAAGATATGTTTTAAAGATATGCACATCATTGCATTACGACTTACCCAAAGTATTCTCATACCTTAATTGGTATACAACCTGAGTTTATATCTAATTAAATACTTACTATGTTTCGCTTATTAACTCTTGTTTCACTAACGTGTTTATATACTTTTTATAACTCATGAAAAGACGTAAAAATCCAGGTTCTGAATTTAACCCGACTTAATGGATCCATATCTCCTAATCCATAAAGGCTATGAATACGAGGCTTTCGCCTCTGGAAATACATATGAGTCTAGTTTCTAGAATGTTAGGCCTCATCACCAGAAATTTTTCAAAACTAAAACCCACTTACGGAAACGGCCATAAATCCTAAACCGTGATTGCTATTGAAGTTAATCATTTTGGATATGTTAGGTATATGAGTCTAGTACTGGAATCAATTTTCCTTTCCCACATTTAAGAGAATTAACTTGGAGTTTAACTTGTTTTCCAAACGATGTTCTAGAATCGTCTAGTTTTCGTAAAATGGCCATATCTCACTCATCTGGAGGAGATATCGCCCTATTCAATTCGACACATGTACCTCGAACTTATTTCTATAATCCCATCAAATAATTCAGACCTTCTCAGGCCAAAAGTTTGCTGCAAATAACCCATTTATACTGCTGGTCTGCAGCAGTCCCAAGTTTTCCTACCAAATACCTATTTTGGCGTAGTTCTCAAACCGTTTATCCGTAAGGGCAAAAACCACCGCTAAATATTTACCTATCACCTACAGTTATGCATATTTATATATTATAGTATAAATTTTTGGACTTTTCTCCCTAAGAAGTCTGAGACTCGGATTTTGACTAGTTTTAGTATTTTGGCCATAACTCACTCATCCGGAGGAGTTGATAAACCATCCAATTAGCCACACGTAGCTTATACATATAGATATTCACCCATGCAATTTAACAGTAGGCTCCAAGCCAAAAATTATTCGGAATAACCTTGTTTTGCTACTGATCTAAATCTGCCCCCCATAATCAACTTCAAAACTCATTAATTCATCAATTTTTATAACCTCTAGCCCTAAGCAATGCCATAACATGTCTCATAAACATATCCCACACATCAAAACTTCATGATCACAATATAATCAAAATCAACACCAATCAAGACAATGCATGTACACAAAATATGAAAATCAAGTACATGCATTAATATAGAACTTAATCAATGAAAAAGGGGTTAATGAAAGACTTACAAACACAATAGAAATCAATAAAAGATCAACCAAAATTTCTTCCTTCTTTTTTTTGTTTAGCCAAAATCCAAACAACCTTAAAACCAAACTCTAATTTTTCTTTTAATCAAGTCTTGCAATAACAACTACAATTAAACCCTAGAAGCCTCTTTCATAAACAAAATCAATAGAACCTTTAAAAATCAAGATTTAAGAAAAATAATTGCATGTTGATTTTTATGAGAAAAGAAAATTAATGGTTTATATATGGATAAATTGGACTAGATTAGAAGTGATTTGGTAAAATTTTATGGTGGTTGATGATGGCTGTGGTGGTGTTCGACGAAGTAGGGAAGGGAGAGGGGAGAGGGGTCGATTTTCTTTTCTTTTGTGTTTGTATGTGTGAGTTTATGAAATGAGTGAGATAAGAATTTATATATATATATATATATATATATACGTATATATATATACGTATATATATATACGTATATATATATATATATATATATATATATATACGTATATATATATATATACATATGTGTATATATATATATACATATGTGTGTGTATATATATATATATATATATATATATATATATAAACATATGTATATATATATACGTATATATATATACGTATATATATATACATATGTTTATATATATACATATATATATATATATAAGACTTACCAATTATTTGTTTTTCCATAAATAAAATAAAATAAGCAAGGGGTTCGTTTGTTTGGATTTTTGACCGGCCCTCACCATGCGGTGGGCTTTAAACATTTATTAAACTTGTTATTAAGCGTAAACACGATTTTTGACGCGGTTTCGGCCAAACACGAATAAAAGATGAAAAATAATAAAAATAAAATAATTAAGCTCGCAAGGCTTAAAATAGGTATTTGTTGATTTCTCGATCGATAACGGATAACTTCCAAATATAGGATTCGCGAAAGATTTAAACGACGATTTAATAAAAATCAACTAAAATACTAAAATTAATTCTATAAAAAATCTAGAAATTAAATATAAGTTCGGGATAAAATAGTGACCTTAAATACGGGGTTTTACATCCTCCCCTTCTTACGGGAGCGCCGTCCCGGTGCTCAATTCGCCTTATTCGCTATATGGTTACTTGTGAAGAGATGAGGATATACTCAGGTCCTCGTCGAGGTTTCTAACAAAATTTGAATGAATAATAGTCAAAGCATCAAATATATGCAATGAACATGAGCGAACAGATTGAATGTCGTAAGAATCTTTAAAAAGGAAGGATAGAATACATGACTCGAAGAAAAGCCATTGGAAACAAAGAATTTAACAAGTCGTCAATGCTTAGAAGTGGTATGTGATTCATAACTATTAACTTATTAAGTTTGCGGCGGTCAATACACATTTAGAAAAATCCATGTAGCAAATTACAAGTCGAAAGAGTTCATAGCCCAAAGAATGATTCGTAGACAAGCGCACGCTATGTCGGATAAGCATAAGCCCACTCATTCACAATTCGTCACATACATAAAGAGGCGTCCCAATCCATGTAAGTTAAGAATTATGAACTTACGGTTTGGTGGTTTATAATTTCCTTATTCAAATGAAGAAGCGTCCTAATTCATATCAATAAGATGATTATAAATCATCCTACTTAAGTATGGCCGACACAAAACAAAATATCACAAAAAAATCAAATGCTACATTAAGTAAAAAGGAGTGTCTCTTTGACAGCATGATTCTTAAAAATCATAAGAAGTAACGAGAAGAAGAATGAGACGTTAGCCAATCCTGTTTCAAAGGTAAGTGCCAAAAGACGACACGTTCCAAGGTGACAAGATAAAGTAGTACTCCCATCGAATGGAAGACTTCAAAACAATAGATTATGAAGCAATATATGCGATTCAGAAGCATAAGAAGAGTGTTCAAACTCGGAGTTGAATAATAAAATAACTAGTGGAATTGACAAACTACACCGAATTTCAATACCATCAAAAGGAAAAAAATTACAGAAGCATAAGTGTTTCAAAGATCGCATCGCTCACAATATATTGAAGTAAACGAACTCATTAAGACGTACCATAGTACTATACACATATGTAAGTAATTATTATTACGTAGACAATTTCGCCTTTAGGCTTAGATTAGCACATGCATCAAATCAAGCTTGATTAAAAAGCATCGCTAAATTATACGTAACATGTAGCTAGGCGTATCCACGATCCAAATTCTAATCATACGTTAGCCATAACACCAAGGCGACACAACAACCATAAATAGTTAAACTCACACAAATCACTTCCATATAAATAGACGACAATCCAGAAGATGAGCATAAGAGATTAAAAAAAGGTAGCTCATATACGTACGGGTATCCTCATATGATACTAGTATTGATGTTTGAGAGAGAAAATAATAAAACAAGAAGTACACGATAATCGGAGTGGTCAATATATATATATATATATATATATATATATATATATATATATATATATATAATCGACCGATATAAGGCAAATAGTATGCTGTCATAACATAGACGTAGGAGGGTGAAATCATAATCAAGTATTATATACTAATTATTAATGTAATAGCAATAGGGATGAAAAAGAGAGCATATAAGTTACCGGGGAGCAAGCGCGAGCGGATATCGGACAATGGTGAATGACTCTTAATTTTTTTTTGAAAAATGGTTATAGTTTAGGTTTTGAAAACAACCTAGTTCTTTATAACCAGTGCTCTGATACCTATCTGTAACACCTCAAAAATCATAACAACGCAGCGGAATACCACTTGAGGTGCTACTTCATAGTTCATACACACAAGTTATAGAAAACGACCTCAAAAGAGACGTTTAATAAAAAATGTCACATTCGATTTAATAAAATATCAGAGTTACATAGGTCTAATAATTTCCTTTTAACAAAGGTTACAAGCATTCAAACATGACTCAATTGTATATTTAAAGATAAATGGTTTTTGAATATGAAGAAAACCAAGTCTTTAATGTTTTGATATCCACGCGACTCGAATGCTCCCAATGCTCAGCTAGCAATATAATAACCTGAGAAAATACATGCAAAAACGTCAACAATAATATTGGTGAATTAATAGGTTTAAGTAAAAGCAGTATTGAAATAGTTCAAGTAATACTTCATTAAGAAAAGTAGCGTTACAACGTTTCAAATTATTATTTCTGAAATCCAAGTAGTGATTCAATAAATCAAGAAATGTTTAGTAGTGGCCCACAAGGTTTAAGATCAACCATCGACAGTATTTCATAGTATCATTTAACATTACCGCATTGAGCTCATGACACCGAAACCTTGACGGTAATGCATATCATATGCATTCTTGTTTGCCCCTAGGATTCTCAATATAAATTATTTGTTGATAGGTGGGGTGCTCGAAAGAATTCAATTCATACTCCCCGGACAGGGTTGCCAAATCCAATAGATCTATTAATTGTACTAGCGTTCACCCCTTCAAGATGAATAACGGTTCATGAAATTAGGGATGTTGGCAATAGCGACTCATGTAGATAATTTCATAATCGGGTTAGGCATACCCTTCAAGCACTTGTGTCCCATTTAAAACAAATAATGTGTTCAAAACTCACGGTTTCATATATAGGAATTCAATGATTTCAAATCATGTAGTAAATAAATCAAGACTTTATCAGTTCATAAGTAAACAACCATGTATCACACATTTATTAAAAGTCATGTAGTAAGCAAGTAAAGACTTAAGTACAAATAGTCATGTAACGCTTAAGTAGAAATCAATAAGTTGGCTTAGTAAAACGAGCATGTATTCTCACCCTGAAAATAGTTATGAAAACAATTAAAAGAGAAAAGGTGGGGCTATGAACTCACCGTAATAGCAAAGAGATTGGAAGTAGATGAATCTTCAAATGAGAGAAAAGTACGCCTAAGAACCACCTAAAAGGCGTGACGTGTCTTAGATGATAAAAGAAGTCAATACATAAAAATATTCACATGATCATGAGATATGTCTTCAAGATATGCACAACATTGCATTACGACTTACCCAAAGTATTCTCATAGCTTAATTGGTATACAACCTGAGTTTATATCTAATTAAACACTTACTAAGTTTCGCTTATTAACTCTTGTTTCACTAACGTGTTTATATACTTTTTATAACTCATGAAAAGACGTAAAAATCCAGGTTCTGAATTTAACCCGACTTAATGGATCCATATCTCCTAATCCGTAAAGGCTATGAATACGAGACTTTCGCCTGTGGAAAGACCTATGAGTCTATTTTCCAGAATGTTTGGCCTCATCATCTAATTAGTTTTCAATCAATAGGAAATGACAATTTTGTACCTAACTACCCAACCAGAAATATTTCAAAACTAAAACCCACTTACGGAAATGGCCATAAATCCTAAACGGTGATAGCTATTGAAGTGAATCCATTTGGAGAAGTTAGGTATATTAGTCTAGTACTGGAATCAATTTTCCTTTCCAGAATCATCTAGTTTCCGTAAAATGGCCATAGCTCACTCATCCGGAGGAGATATCACCCTATCCAATTTGACACATGTACCTTGAACTTATTTCTATAATCCCATAAAATAATTCAGACCTTATCAGGCCAAAAGTTTGCTGCAAATAACCCATTTATACTGTTGGTCTTCAGCAGTCCCAAGTTTTCCTACCAAACACCAATTTTGGCGTAGTTCCCAAACCGTTTATCTGTAAGTGCTAAAATCACCGCTCACGTTTAAGTTAAATATTTACCTATCACCTACAGTTATGCATATTTATATATTATAGTACAAATTTTTGGACTTTTCACCCTAAGAAGGCTGAGACTCGGATTTTGACTAGTTTTAGTATTTTGGCAATAACTCGCTCATCCGGAGGAGTTGATAAACCATCCAATTAGCCACACGTAGATTATAACTATATCTATCCACCCATGCAATTTAATAGTAGGCTCCAAGCCAAAAATTATTTGGAATAACCTCGTTTTGCTACTGATCTAAATCTGCCCCCCACAATCAACTTCAAAACTCACTAATTCATCAATTTTGTAACCTCTAGCCCTAAGCAATGCCATAACATGTCTCATAAACATATCCCACACATCAAAACTTCATGATCACAATATAATCAAAATCAACACCAATAAAGACAATGCATGTACACAAAATATGAAAATCAAGTACATGCATTAATATAGAACTTAATCAATGAAAAAGGGGTTAATGAAAGACTTACAAACACAATAGAAACCAAGAAAAGATCAACCAAAAATTCTTCCTTCTTTACTTTGTTTAGCCGAAATCCAAACAATATTAAAACAAAACTCTAATTTTTCTTTTAATCAAGTCTTGCAATAACAACTATAATCAAACCCTAGAAGCCTATTTCATAAACAAAATCAATAGAACCTTCAAAAATCAAGATTTAAGAAAAATAATTGCATGTTGATTTTTATGAGAAAAGAAAATTAGGGGTTTATATAGGGATAAATTGGAGTAGATTATAAGTTATTTGGTAAAATTTTATGGTGGTTGATGATGGCTGTGGTGGTGTTCGACGAAGCAGGGAAGGGAGAGGGGAGAGGGGTCGATTTTCTTTTCTTCTGTGTTTGTGTGTGTGAGTTTATGGAATGAGTGAGATAAGGATTTATGTATATATATATAAGATTTACCAATTATTTAATTTTCTATAAATAAAATAAAATAAACAAGGAGGTCATTTGTTTGGCTTTTTGACCAGCCCTCACCATGTGGTGGGCTAGGTTGGGTATTTTTGTATCACTGTGTTTCCGGGCCCAATAACCTATTTAACTCATTATTTGTTTTAAAATCATGATTTTTGATGCGGTTTTGGCCAAACACGCATAAAAGATGAAAAATATTAAAAATAAAATAATTAAGCTCACAAGGCTTAAAATATGTATTTGTTAATTTCTCGATCGATAACGGATAACTTCCAAATATAGGATTCGCGAAAGATTTAAACGACGATTTAATAAAAATCAACTAAAATACTAAAATTAATTCTATAAAAAATCTAGAAATTAAATATAAGCTCGGGATAAAATAGTGACCTTAAATACGGGGTTTTACATTTTTACAAAAAGTGCGCCGCACATAACCATTGTGCGCCGGTTTTTCTGCAAAACTCAGAAGTACGCCGTACTTTTAGCAAGTGCACCGCACTTATTGACCCTTTTTACAAACAGAACCAGTTTTTTAAAGGAAAGGAACATCAAAACCAAAAACCTCGAACCTATAAACTGTAAATTGACCATTTGAAAATGTGGAATTTATTCCTTGTATTCATAATAGTCAAAACCTTGCATTATTGTAATTCATACATTAAAATGAAAAAACCCAAAAGAACTATTTGATAGCTTGCTTATTTAAAATTCTAAATGCCTATGTATATCTCTTATTTGCTAAGTGTTGCTTATTTTACTTTGACTTATTACACTGTAAATATAAAAATAAAAACTTACAAAGAATTAAAGAATTTTATTTGATAATGAATGTGGTTAAAAACTTGATACTTGGTATGTTTAATAGATAATTAAGACATAATAAAAATAAGAAACATAAAGACACTAAAATTAAAAATTTTAAAAGACTTAAATCTCAGAAAGTATGCCGCACTTTTTATGAAGTGGGTCGCACTTTCCTTGCTAAAACTAAACAAAATGCTTTTTTCTTCGTTTTTTTAACAAAAAATGCTTAAACTTAAAAATGCTATATGTTTATTGATAATATGTAAATGTAAAATGGTATTGTTATTTGTTTTAACTAACCCACTAATGGGTGTTCTAATGTTATCTTATTTTATAAGAGTTATGGATCCCAATTCAAGTCTTGGAAAAATTTGCTTAGGAGAAGACGTCGTTGTAATTTCGAGTGACAAAGTTAAAGGATCTGGAGACTAGAATTCTCTAGAATTTCAAGACACTGCTAACAGTGGACAAAAGAAGGAAAAGAAGGCTATGGTTTTTTACCAGATGGAGACCGAAGAAGTTAGCGATAGATTCGTGGCTCCTTGTTTCTTCAATGGGCTGAAAGCTTATGATGGTGAGATTAACCTTGGAGTAGAGGAGAATATGATCTCAAACGAATATGCAGTAAGGTTATGCCTGGAACATGAAGTTAAAAGAGGAAACAAAGTGGTTAAGAAGGAACTCATTGTTGCACTAAGAGGTGAAATCTATTTTGTAAAGTTCATCATCAACCCGAAAGAAGATGATGTTAAACCGAGGGTGATTTTTGGAAGATCATTCTTACGCATGACCAAAGCAATTACTAATTTCGAGGTTGGAACCGTCAAAATATACCCTGATATTGATCCATTCTTGGAAGAAACCGAAGTAAAAGAAAAGAGCAATGATGATTAGGACCATTTGCTTGATTTTAACATAGATGATATACCACTGTTAGGTGAAGAAGGGCTTCCGCCATTTGTATGCAAAATGGGGAAGAGTTGCCGTAATAAGAAGCGGGCAATGGAAAACCTTAACTTTTTCTATCAAGATATAGGAACATCTTCATCAGTAAGAGGTCATTTAACTTAAGAAGAAGCAGCAAAAGAAGCATTAGCAATCAGAATGAGCCGAAAGTTTGCTTTATTAGAGGAAGAAAGGCCTATAATCGAGACAATGGCTTATCATGACAAATACAAGAAAATTCTCGATGAAGTTTGGAAAGACAAGGTGGAGTTAGATGGAAAGATTATAAAAGAAGAAGACTAAGCAGTAAAAAGGATTAAGGGTGAGGCGTTAAAAGAAAAAGACGACCCCAGAGCATTCATATTTCCCATCAGACTGGAGGGACAGGTTAACAAAAATGTGTTAGCAGATACTGGGTCGGATATAAATACTATGCCTTACCGGATCTATGAACAGTTAGGAAGAGAAGATATGAAGAAGGTTGATAGAGGAATTACAATGATAAATCACACTCATGCAGAAGCTATGGGGATACTCACAAATGTTCTCTGTCAGTAATGGGTCACTACCTTAATTGCTAAGTTTCTAATCTTAGATATTCCAATTGACCGTGATTCACCAATAGTTGTTGGTCGAGGATTCCTGCGTACGATTGGTGGCATAGTCAATACTCCAGAGAGACTTTTTTTAACTTTTGATGGATTTTGTCACCAAACCTTCCGTGCTGCAAGATCAGATGTTATGAGAAACAGAGAAAGTGACAGTGATGACGAGGAAGAGTACCAGATTCAGAGAAATAAAATTGGAGCACCGATATATGGACCAAAACCTGCACCGTTACTTGACTTAACACGAAAGACCAGATGAGCGTATCGTTAGCAATAACAAACCGTAACTCACGCATTCAGACAATTAGTGTAGGAAGAAGGCGGTTAGTTTCTTGGCTAAATACACAGTACCTACTAAAGCAAGATAACTGGAAGCCTGATATAATGTTTCTTTATACTAAAGAATAAGAAGCAACAGGGACAAAGCGTACTGAGAAAAGGATAAGCTGATCTATATTGGAAACATATAGTTTGCAAGGGTTTTACAACATAAAAGAAAACGGACAGAAGTTGTTATACAGTATCAATACGATGATGTGTAGCATCATGTCACCTAATTGCGTTTGTGTAGTGAAAAATAACGACGCTTGGGGGGGGGGGAATAAGAAGGGAACCTATGTACTCCTATAACTATTTTTACTTTTTTTGTTGAGTCTTAAATAAATCATTTGTATAAATACATATAGGATTACATTTGATGTACGGACATTAATCTGATAAATATCAATATCAAGTTAATATGATGAGTTTAAATTATGTTTAAATTATGAAATTTGCAAAACAAGTTTTGTGTAGTGTAATAATTAAATTAAATTAAAAAAAGGAGAAGTACGCCGCACTTTAGATTAGTTTTCAGAGATAAGACTTCCCAAACACGACTCTAAATCATTATATAAACACAAACACTCACCAAAACCGTCGGGGTTCTCACAAAAACAAAGAAAACGTTTTCAAGAATCAATCCATCAATCATTTAATCATGCCTAGGGTATGTTAATATCATTTCTTAACTTGTTTATTATCAATTTGTTTTAATTTCTTGTCATTTAGGGTTTTATAATAATTAGATTAGGAAAACTAAAATCCGCGTTTTGTATGAACAATTGACCCTTTGAATTAGCATATATAGAAGTTGGTTGACACATGCATGCTTGATATTGATTAATATAAAAAACTTTTCATATTATGAATTTACATTTAAAAATAAATTGTTTGAAGATCATACAAATTTTCATCAGCCCAAAAACTACGCCAGTTTTGTTCTAAAACCGCCACACTTTTCCCATTCTCCAGAATGTACGCCGCACATCAAGGAAGTACGCCGCACATTTTACATCAGAATGTAACATAATGTTTTAAAAACCTTTAAAACCATGACCATTTATACCAAATCATTTCTAACATAACTATACACTTTATTGTTGATTGTTTTTGTTATGTAGACTATAGGAATACACGATGATGAGGCCGGATCATCACGATCTAAACGCTCTAGACAATATGAAACCGTAGAAGAGGTATTGCTTCTACAAGTTCATCATGAGTTCTTGCTATGGGAAGGATGTAACAGAGATGCAAAGTCTAGGTACAACAATAGATTGGCCCAATTGCTTCCTAGACACATTTACTCGCCTTGTGTCGTGAACTGTGAGGTTATTGGAATCAATTTGATTTCACAGGATTTTACAATTCTATGACTTAAATCGTGAAAAGAATAATCTTTTATGGGATTTTACTAAATCAAGAAGAAACTGTAAAAGAATGATTAATTGTTGTGATTTGTTGTTAGTGAAATCGTTGTTATAATTGAAGTACTTGAGCTTTTGTTAACTATTGATGAGCTTAAAAGGAATAATGGTGAAATTTGGTTCACAAAGGACTAACGGTGTAAAGCTGTTTCAACAAAGAGGGATAATAATCAAACAAATGATGAACTGTGAAGTTATTTGGAGGTTCAGGTACTGCATCTGTCAAAATCAAATTTAGTTTAATAAATTAAGCGTTTCCCTCCTAATAGTTGTCTTCTTTGTTTCAAATTTTGTAAAATGGGAATGTTTATAAATCTCTTCTCGCAGAGTGGTACGGTTATCGTCGACCAAAAGTAAATACACCACGATGATCGTTGAAAGACCGTGATCATAATGATATAAGTTAGAAGACCCGTGATCAACCGAAACTCAAAACCGAAAATCCGAAACAAGTGGAAATAAACTCGTTTAACTTTGTTTAGACCTCCTAGTTCTCAACATGTTTAAATAGACTTACTGCCATGATTAATTCGCCTTACTACAAATGATTAATTCTCCTTCACTTAAATGATTAATGTGCCTTCATTCAAGTGATTAACTTGTCTTCACTCAAATGATTTATTCGCCTTCACTCAAATGATTAATTCGCCTTCATTCAAGAAAATAAGATAAGAAAATAAGAAATCACTTTACTTCAGCAAATGTAGGAACCCAAAAATCACTTCACTTCACCATGGATTTGACAAGAAAACCAGATAAAAATAAAGAGAGAAAATAGAAAGAAGATGAGAAGAAAAGAGAGAGAAATTAAGAGAGTGTTTGGATTACTACGTATAAGAAAGAAATTACAAATTAGCAACCAACCCTCTCCACACATGGAGAGGGGGTATTTATACCAAGTAATGGGCCGGATTGGTTAAGCCTTATAGGCCGAATGGTTTAATGTCTTGGGTCGGGCTCGAGATAACTTGGGCTTAAGCCCGCAACGCATACAATATTAGATTAAATAACGAGCCTGATACCCGTAACTAGCCTATTACAACATATATTAAATAAAGACTAAACTTCCATGATTCATTGCCGAGCTTCCTTGTTCGACTCAATATTTTAAGACTAACATATGTATCTCCCAATGAAAATCGGTTCAAAACAAATAAACTAACAAAGTATGTTATTATGGCCCTTCTTTAGGTATCTTTTATCAATACTCTCAGTTCACACCGATAAGAAACTTTTTACTAATGAAGTTAATATTTTAATACAAGTTTTTAGGAGGTTAAATAGTTCACAAACATGGGCCCAATATCTTTTGAAATTCAACAACAAACATGACCCCTCTGTTGTAGATAACATTATCTGATATTGAGAAAATGATTAACTTTACTGCAAGAGAAACACTACATCAAGAGCTGATAGTGGGTGTGTTTTAACTACGAGTTATGAGCCTTATGCTATAGATAAGACTATATGATATTCAGATAATGCTTAGCTTTACTGCAATAGAAATACTACGTCAAGAGCTAATAGTGGGCATGTTTTAACTACTAGTTTCTGTCTGAAATTATGACATATTGAATAATCTGTCTTTTTTAGTAAGAAAATATTCTTTGCATATTATTTTGTTATTATAGTACAAGGCACTGGTATTATTTACTAAGTTAATATTTCAATAAAAGTTTTTAAGAGGTTAAATAGTTCACAAACATGAGGCCAACATCTGTCAAAATTCAACAACAAACATGAGCCCTATGTTGTAGATAACATTATCTGATATTGAGAAAATGATTTGATTTACTGCAAGAGAAACACTACATCAAGAGCTAATAGTGGGTGTGTTTTAACTAAGAGTTTCTGTCAAGAATTATGACATATTAAATAATCCGTCTTTTTAGTAAGAATACATTATTTGCATATTATTTTGTTATTATAGTACAAGGCAATGGTATTATTTACTAAAAATATCAGTTGATCGTTTCCAGCTTCTAACTGGAAAAATGTTAATTTGAAGGTATTTAGCTCTATGGGCCAAAAGGAGGACGAACTGAATCGGCGTTAAGACGTTCAAAGGTTATAGTTTTTGTGTTTTTAAACAGCCACATTTTTACTTCTAATTTTACTTCACAATAAGTGTTTTTGTTTCATGTGTTTAATAATCATGTTATGAGTTTTAATAGATTTAGCTGTGTACATATTAAATTGGATGGGTGGCTTTTAATTATAATATTTGCATATTTTGTTTTTTAGTTTCTGATGATCCTGCAAACGTCAAAGTACAACAATCGAATGCCTATAAGGATATAATTCTTAAAGGTATCAATAAATTTTTTTATCTATTTAAAAAATACATTACAACAAACACAAATAACTACACAAACAACTAAACCAAACGATTTTTTAGATTACCACGTTTCAGCATACCGAATACTGCAACAACAATGCAACCAAACAGGAAGTACACAACACTTATTAAACACAATATCACACAACACAATGACACAAACACCGACCGAATTTACAAACATAAATACAAGATAGGCACAAAGAAACCATAACACATTTATATGACACTCACAGAACACATTAAAGCGTCTAAATAAAATGCTCCTTTTGGTCGGCACTTATCCCCGCATCAATCTCCATGTTGTGCAACTTCCGCAACCTCTTATCATCCTTTCACAAATTCTCATTCACAAACTCAGCTGTCTTGGTAGCCGCATCAATACCCGGCACAGTCTCTAGCTCTCGAATAAAACTACTTTGTCATCATACGCCATAACCATCTCCCAAAGCAACTCACTAATTCGTCACGAAAATTCACGGTCCTCTACTACAGACCTTTTGCAAAACAAAACCATCATATCCATCCACTCCCATCCACCTACAGCATCCCACAATGCTCCACACATTGGCAACGACATCATTATTCACTTCCTTCACAAAAATACAGGTCTACATATGTTAGTATTAACACTCCTTGAATAGATAAAAAAGGCACGCATTTACTAGCTTTTGTTCCATAGCCCTTTGTATAAATGCATAATGGAACCCACTGACTCATACCACACTAGCATGTGGGCTCTTAGCTGCAGAACTGTACAGCATGTGGCCTCTCCACTATACTTCAATGAAATCAAAAATCAAACTACTGTCATGAAATGACAACAACTAACTCTCTGATGAGGTATCATTTTATAAACTTTTTTGGGGTCGTTTAACCCCATAAATTGTGTGTTTATGCCCAAAATAGGTACTTAATCGTTCCTTTTCAGGTATTCAGCATTTGAAAGGCATTTGGAGGAAATACACGTGACATGGGACCATTTAGAGAAGAAATAGACGGGACTACAAACCTACACCAACATTGCTTAAGAATTTCTCCTCAGAAGCTAGAGACGGCATCACAGATTACATGTGACGCCGTCAAAAATCCTACCATGACAGCGTCACAAGATATCACGACGACGTCAGCGCACACGATCTAGCCCATTATATAGAATATTCTTGTCACGACGGCGTCATGATTAAAATGCGACATCATCGCAGCGATTTTTCTATATATACAAATTCGATTTTAGGGTTTTAAGGGTGTAACTTTAGAATAAAAAGAGGGTATGAACCCTAGTTCGTTTAGCAGCTGTTAGGGACGATTTTAAGGCCTCAAAACCCTATTGTACTTCCTTCAATTCATGTTCTAATCAAGTAAGACTTATTTAATCATTCAATATGTCTTGTTGAGTGATTCTTATCCATTCTTGCTTTATCTATAACATGTTTGGCTAAACCTTCTATTGCGTTTATTTATTATTGTATGAAACCTAGAATGTAGATCTTAGTGGTGTTTCTTCTTGTGATGAATATGCATGTTAGGTCTTAGAAAATCAGCTTTTGTCTATATCACTGTTGATATGTCTAGGAAAACATGATTATGTAGAAAGGATACCATCGGGTAACAGTCTTCCTACTACCTTGCCCCTTATATGGTTGATCCACTCTTAATATATTTCAAATGCATTTAATATACTCTTATAGGCCTTGTAATAGTCGTCATACTACCTTACTTATGCGTTGCCTTAACAGAATATTAAATAGATGGCAGGTTCGTGTAATTCGTTCATGACTTAGGAAATTTTTACATAGATCATCATGTGTGACAAAGCAACAACACTAGGAGAAGAAATCTAGGGAGTAATACATGATTAAATAAACATTGTCTTTTATTATATAGTTATCACCACTAGCTTAGTTTATATTTAGTTTAATAGCTAAAACCAACCAACCTCTCCAATATATGATTTTATCTTCTTTCATAAAATATAAAAACACAAAGAGAATCTTCCCTCAACCCTTAGAATTCTGTTATACCGTGATTAAGCCTTCCCAACCTATTCCCCTAGAGAATGATAACAACCTCCGAGTCTTGCCTATACTACTACTACAACGGTTAGGTACTCTGCCTAGGGAGTTGTAAAACTTCGTGTAGAAGTCTTACGATGACCGCATCAAGTTTTTGGCACCGCTGCTGAGGAATAGTTAGGTATTGATCATATTTTAGCTTAGTTCTACTTGCTTGAATCCTTTCAAGTAAGATTTAATTTCCGCATATTAGCTTTCTTGTAGTCTATCTGGTCTTTGTGTTATCTGTCTTGTAAATCTGTCACCATGACGCGTAGCACCGTTAAGAGGTTAACAAAACTTCTCGATGAACCCGAAATAGAATTCCGAAGGCTTAGGAAAGCCGCCATGCGTTCACATCAAAACGAATCTCTTGCTATAGCTGGAAGAAACCTCTTTGATGATGAAGCATCCTCTTCCAACAACACTGGAGCCAAACTGCCAACGCCTCCTAAAACCTTACACAAACATTCTCGTCTTAATTCCTCCGATTTCCAAAATCCAATCACCTTTCCATCCAAACAAAAAGGAAGAATCGTCAACTTACGCGACATTTGGTTGATTTAAAGCACATGCACATTCCAAGGATCAAAAAACAAGGACCCTCTTCGTCATGTTAAACACTACTTAAGTATCGTCGATAACATACAAGCTGACGGAGCAACAAGGGATACATCTAGGTTAAGATTCTTCCACTTCTCCCTTAAAGGGAAATCGGCATAATGACTTGACAGAATACCACTCACTCAAATCACAACGTGGGATCAGCTTGTATCCTGATTCCTTAACCATTTCTTTCTGGTAGGACGTACCTCGGCCCTTAGAGATTTAATCCTTCGGTTCAAACAAGGGGACGACGAACCTATCAAAAGTGTCTAGATCCATTTCCAGGACTTAATCAAACAGGTTCCTCATCATGGGATACATAAATGGCTTCTGGTTCAAATCTTACACGACAATATATCTCAGATCGATCGCAGGAAGCTCGATTAATTCACCTAGTTCTGCTTCAGCTCTCTTACTGAAGAAGATGGATGGAATAGAATAGAAGAATACGTCTAGTACCAAGATGATCTTTGAGATGAATCATCACCCTCCATGAACGTATCTTCCATCTCAAAAGCAGTGCAACCTACACTTAGGGGGCGTTTCAAAATGGCTTGTAAGCAAATCTCTTTCATCGAAACGCCTACTCGAGAGGTTGGGCTTAAAAACCCTTAGCTGATTTGCGATTACTGCAGAGGATCTCATGAGGCTGATGAATGTGAGCAGAACAACCCATCCAAGCAGGTGCGCTTGTCTGGAGGAGACATCTACAATGATCCATCCATTCTAAGATTATATCAGAACGACGATACCTCACCATAGGGGAACAAAAACGTTAGGAAAAGGGAGATGATGGCCCTGAATAGATTGTTAGAAGTAAGTTTAAAGACGAGCTCACCAACTTCATGCTCGAAAAGAAGTCTCACGCAAAAGGGATAGGAGGCATGCTTGTCCAACACCGTAAGGAATTGCGTGGACAATACACCTAAATTCTCTTAGCAATCAACAAAAGTGAAACTCCTGAACCTGAAGCACCAACTTTCGCCATAACAACTAGATTAGGAATCAGCACACAAGACCCACCTTTTCCAACCCCGCCATGACCAGGGACTTACAACTTCACTGAGGGGGAAATTAAAAAAAGGTCCTAAGGGCGCATAACCCAGCCATCCATCCTTTACTAACCTTCCAAGACATCCAATCTACCTTTTCCGTCCAGATTAAAGAAGCATAAAAAGGATGACAAGGGTAAGCGACTTCTCTCAATCTTTAAGCAAATTCATATCAATCTGCCATTCCTTGAAGCTATGATTCACATGCCAAAGGGAGCCAAACTTTGGAATTATCTACATTCGCATAAGGAGAAACTTGAGAAAGCGGCCTCCTTAGTTAAACCTAGTGAGGAGTGTTCCGCTATTATTCAAAGAAGTCTACCCCAAAAGGAAGGAGACCTAGGTAGCTTTACATTGCCATGTCTCATCAGACCCTTGACAGTAAAGAACGCCCTGGCTGATTTAAGGGCAAGTTTAAATCGCATGCCACATTCTCTCTTCCGACGATTAGGGATTTCTAAACTCAAAACCACCAAAATGAGTATTCAACTGGCCGATCAGTCTATCAAATACCCCATTGGGGTCTGCGAGAATCTATTGGTAAAAGTTAGCAAATTCATCTTCCTGATCGATTTCGTAGTGTTAGAGATAGACGAAGACGAGCTAGTCCTGATCATTTAAGGACGGCCCTTCCTCGCCATGGTAAGAGCTGTGATCGACGTACACGAGGGAAAATTGAGTTTAAGGGTCAGAAGTGAAACCATCACCTTTAACATCAGGAATTCTATGAAATCCAAACACTCCCGCCATGATTACCTATATTGCATCGATCACACCGCTAAGCTGGTCCAGGAACAATGGGTCGACACAATGAATCATGACGGGAAATGGACTAAAGATGAGGAAGAGGAAGATTCAAACAAGGAACTTGCCGTTTCCTTCTACCCATGGACAGAGCCGGTGGAACCACTCGAATGGAAAACCCTAAAATTGACTAAAACCATCAAGCTTGGAACCACCCAGACTCGAATTGAAGGAATTACCCAAACACCTCGAGTACGCTTTCCTCTAAGAAACAACCAACTCCCAGTAGTCATCTCCTCCGCATTGTCTAACGACAAAAAAACTAGACTCCTCGAGGTTCTTTGGAATCATAAAGGGGAGATCGCTTGGAGTACTACGGACATTAAAGGGGTCGACTCATCCTTATGTACTCACAAAATCCTCATGGAAGACGCGTTCAAACCAAGTGTCCAACCTTAAAGATGAGTTAACCCTAACATCAAGGAGGTGGTAAAAAAGGAAGTCATAAAACTCCTTAATGCAAGATGAATCTATCCCATCTCTGACAGCCCTTGGGTAAACCCTGTCTAATTTCATCCGCATTATCTATCGTTGAAAAAACTAGACTCCTCGAGGTTCTTTGGAATCATAAAGGGGCAATCGCTTAGAGTATTACAAACATTAAAGGGATTGACTCATCCTTCTGTACTCACAAATCCTCATGGAAGACGAGTTCAAACCAAGTGTCCAACCTTAAAGATGAGTTAACCCTAACATCAAGGAGGTGGTAAAAAAGGAAGTCATAAAACTCCTTAACGCAAGATTAATCTATCCCATCTCTGACAGCCCTTGGGTAAATCCTGTCTAGGTTGTCCCAAAGAATGGAGGAATGACCATCGTAAAAATGAGAAGGATGAGCTCATCCGGCAACGGACAGTCACCGGATGGCGTGTATGTATTGACTATCGTAAGTTGAACATCGCAACCCGGAAAGATCACTTTCCACTTCCGTTCATTGATCAGATGCTCGAACGACTGGCTGGGCATGAATACTACTGCTTCCTAGACGGGTTTTCTGGATACTTTCAAATCCCTATCGCCCTTGAAGACCAAGAGAAAACCACGTTCGCCTGCCCTTACGGGACCTTTGCATACAAACGAATGCCCTTCGGATTATGCAATGCCCCAGCCACTTTTTAGCGCTGCATGACAGCTATATTCCATGAGCTTATCGAGGATAACATGGAAGTATTCATGGACGACTTATCAGTCTTTGGTAGTTCTTTTGACCACTTTCTCAAAAATCTTGAGAAGATGCTAAAAAGATGCAAGGAGACCAACCTTGTATTGAATTGGGAAAAATGTTACTTTATAGTAAAGGAAGGAATCGTCCTCGGCCATAAGGTCTCAAGTTCTAGGATTGAAGTCGATAAAGAAAAAATCAAGGCAATTTCCAAACTACCATATCCAACAAATGTGAAGGCCATTTAAAGCTTTCTAGGACTTGCTGGTTTCTATAGAAGATTCATAAAATATTTCTCACAAATCGCATGCCCAATGACCTAACTCCTGGTTAAAGATGAACCATTCAACTTCTCTGAAGAATGCACCCAAGCATTCGACACACTAAAACGTAAACTTATACAAGCACCAATCATGATCAAGCCAGATTGTTCATTACCATTAGAAATCATGTGCGACGCAAGTGACTATGCTGTCAGGGTAGTTCTAGGACAAAGGATCGATAAACATTTCAAGCCCATACACTACGCCAGCAAAACAATGAACGAAGCATAGGAAAACTACATAACTACCAAAAAGGAGCTTCTAGATGTTGTCTTTGCATTCGACAAATTTCGTCAATACCTGGCCTTATCCAAGACCATCGTTTTCACGGATCATTCTGGCCTATGATATCTCTTCACAAAACAAGATGCAAAACCACGCCTAATTCGATAGATCTTGCTATTCTAAGAATTCAATATTGAAATCCATAATAAGAAAGGTGTTGAAAATCTAGCAGCTGATCATCTCTTCCGACTTGAAAACCCAGACCTTCAAAAACTGACCAAGGCTGAGATAAGAGACTTATTTCCTGAAGAGCAATGGATGGCAATCTCCGACAAGAATAACGAACCATGGTATGCCGACTCTGCTAACTATTTAGCTAGCCAAGTACTACCCTTCTGATCCACCCGTTAAGAGAAACAAAAATTCTTCAGCGATTTGAGGGATTACTTTTGGGATGAGCCATTCCTATTCAAACAGTGTGCTAACAGAATTATACGAAGATGCTTGGCTGGAGATGAGGTAGCACAAATCCTTCGACAATGTCATAGCAGACCATTCGGAGGACATCATGACATCACCACCATCGTAAGAAAAGTCTTCAAGGCCGGGTTTTACTGGCCATATATTTTTCGCAATGCACGTAAGTTAGTCTAGGTTTGCGATGCATGTCAACGATCAGGCAACATTTCATGAAGGGACGAAACACCTCAGAAATACATCCAAATCTGTAAGATATTCGATGTGTCAAGAATTGACTTTATGGGACCTTTCCCTCATCAAACAGGAACAAACATGTCTTGGTGGCTATTGACTATGTATCAAAGTGGGTAGAGGCGCAAGCTTTCCCCATCAATGATGCTCGAAACGTAGTAAAGTTCCTCAAGAGACTATTTGCTCGATTTGGAATACCAAAGGCCCTTATTAGTGATAGAGGTACCCATTTCTGTAACCACCAAATGGAGAAAGTCATGAAAAGGTATGGAGTGGTCCACCGATTCTCAACCGAGTATCACCCTCAGACAAACGGGTAAGTTGAGAACACAAACCGAGTAATAAAGCGTATTCTTGAAAAAACCATCAAAAACAACAGGAAAGACAGGTCATACAAATTAGATGACGCATTATGGGCATTCTGGACTGCGTTTAAAACCCCCTTAGGCACGAACCCATTTAGGATAGTCTATGGCAATGCATGCCATCTTCCTGTCGAATTAAAACATAAAGCTAATTTGGCCATAAAAAACTGCAACATGGACCTTACAAAAACTGGGGAAAACCGGTTCTTAAAAATTAATGAGTTGGAAGAAATGCGACTGGACGCTTACGAATCATCCATCACCTATAAGGAAAGAACGAAAAGGTGGCACGATAAACGAATAAAATTGCCGATTAACTATGAAAAAGGTGATAAGGTACTTCTCTTCAATTCACGATTAAGGATATTCCCCAGGAAACTAAAGTCAAGATGGTCCGGACCATTCTCAGTAAGTAAAGACATGAAAAATAGAGCAATTGAGCTGTATAATGAAGAAGGAAGCGAGTTTATCGTAAATAAACAACGGGTGAAGCCGTATCAAAAGAACTTATTAGACACTAATAGAGACGATAATGTAACTCTGGATGATGAAGGAGAAGTCACGTAAAGATGTGTGACTTCAAGTCTAGCTACACGACTCGTAAAATAAAGAAAGGCGCTTTTTAGGAGGCAACCCAATATTTACTTTTCTCGCAATTAGGAGTGTCTTGTGTTTTACTCTTTTTATTTTATTCGATCATGTTCGAACTCTATCTTGTAATAATGCTTTGTTTGTTTGTAACCTCATCTTATTTGCAATCAAAGGTATTTTGAAACAATAAGTGTAGGGGAAATTATCTAGTTTTTGAACCAAGTTCAAACATGTTAAATAAATTGTTTAGATTAATTTGCGTCAGTTTCGAGTCATATGATTGAATTGGCAAATCTCAAGTTATATGAAGCTATTTGTATAGGAACTAACTTATGGAATCAAGTGCAGGAAATTTTCTATTAAAACAAAAATTTCGTTTTCACAGAACGTGGAGACGACATCACAATTTACAAGCAACACCGTCACCACGACACCTGTGACGGCGTCAGGATTTTCCTTATGGCGTCAAACGCCGAGGTACAGAAAACATAAAGTTTGTAATTATTCTTGAAAATAAAACTTGCATAACATTTAAAATATGTAATCTTATGTTATAAACCTACAAAACCCAATGAGTTTGACAATTCTCCCATCCTATCTTTAATGCTTTATCGAGTCAAACCCTAAATTCATATTGTATATTATTATATCGCACATTTTATGCTTGGTATAGTTGTCTTTGTCTTTGATTACAGGTTATATTTGACGAGAAGAAGCTTGGAAGTTCTTAGGAAGTTTCATTAGATGATTCTTGGAGGACGATTTAACCAGTTATCACATGTTTCTTCTCCATTATTGAGCAAACCAGGGGAGTACTAGTTTCTTTTCCTTGTTTTCTTTTCCCTTTATTCGTTTTTACGGTTACCTTTATAGAACATTAGTGACAATGTTCAACTTAAGTGTAGGAGGGAAAATAAGCCTTAGAAACTATTCTTTCATTTGCCATTTGCTTTGTCCTGAAAATGATGGGTAATATATCAAAACATAGCATAAGAGGTAATTTTTACCCAAATTTAAATTTTTTTATAACACATACCGACGAAAACCGAGTGTTAATAGCGTCTCATGGATAGGAATTTATATGACTAGCATAATAACCCTCAGAATTCCACCCCAAAAATGTGAGGTTCGCCTTTAGATCTTTAGGAATTCGGGTATCTATTATTGATGCCCAAGATAGTTTATACCTTTAGCTTTCTCGAGTTAAGGAGTGAGCAGTCATATGTGTCTATTTCGTCGTTACGGATGTGTACATGTGGTCTTCGTCGCCTTTTCTAGAGCATTGACATTGGTAATAAATTATATGAGTGTACCAATAGTATATTAAATTCTAGAACTTGTTTTTGTGATGCATCCCGACACCGCATAGTAAGTATTAGGATTTACTTGATAAGAGACATTAGGATTAACCCATGTTTTAAACTAGTAATTGTTATGATGGTCACACCGATCATATAACTATCCCACACCCCTTCCAGGACACTCACATGTAGTGTTGGATACCCCTCAGTAAACCATCCGGCTATCTTTTTCAAGGTTCTTGTAATTTTATGGTGGATTCTAGATATTATTGAGGTGCATTGTTAAACATTAAAACTAATCGTTCACCAAATAACCTTAGCCTAAATTGTATGTCACTCACTTTAGTACATTATTGTGTTTAAACCCAAGTTAATTATTAAGTACACGGTTGCTAAGTTCTTATCCTTGTAAATACTATTTTGAGACGATTGAGATTATGTAGGATTTATTTCATAGACGAATCGGAAGAAAAAAAAAAAAAAAAAAAAAAAATTTTAAGTCAATACCCCATTTACTTGTTTAGATGGATCTCCATGTATTTTGATCCACTCATTTTGGGTCTATATATTAAGTTAGATTGTTAAAATATCAGCATAATAAAGCTAAAGTGTAGGGGTTACGTTGTTATAAACCCCAAGTGATGTATTTGGTATAAATATAGAAAGAAAAAGAAAGAGATTGATGTAGAGTTGTGTAGGTTGTATATCTTCATCTTGGTCTTGGCTAACCAACCAACAGCGTGTATTCGTATAAATTAATTAGCTAACCCTTCCACTTAATTCACCCAAAGTCACCCCAAATGTCTGTTTCCATTATATGTTATCTTACACCTACACCCCACAACCCTTTAAAAGACCTCTTAGATAGTAATGAATAATGCTTGCACCTAGCGGTGGAGGTTTGATCCTTTACCAAGCCTATGGTAATTTATATGCTATGATAGGTAATGAGTGTTGATTTTCCATTTCCCCCTTATGTTATAATTTATTATACACCCGAGTGAAAGAGAGAATCCCAAACACTTATGTGATGTGCTCGTATATACTTTCCGTGCTATTAATTACAAGGTCTAGAAGGTTGTGTTGTAAAATACTTTTAAAGAGTAGGTAAAATGACCCCTTATATTGTTATTGTCTAGACAGAAAAGCCCATTTGCTTGAGGACAAGCAAATCCCAAATGTAGGGGTATTTGATGAGGTGTCATTTTATACACTTTTTCGGGGTCGTTTAACCCCCTAAATCGTGTGTTTATGCCCAAAATAGGTACTTAATCGTTCCTTTTCAGGTATTCAGCATTTGGAAGGCATTTAGAGGAAATACACCTGATTTGGGCTCATTTAGAGAAGAAACGGACGAGACTACAGACCTACACCAACATTGCTCAAGAATTTCTCCTCAGAAGTTAGAGACGGCGTCACAGATTACACGTGACGCCGTCACAAATCCTACCACGACGGCGTTACAAGATATCGTGACGGCGTTAGCCCGCACTGATCCAGCCCATTATCTAGAATATTCTTGTCATGACGGCGTCACGATTAAAACGCGACATCGTCGCAACGATTTTCCTATATATACAAATCTAATATATGGTTTTAAGGGTGTAACTTTAGAATAAAAAGAGGGTACGAACCCTAGTTCGTTTAGCAGCTATTAGGGACGATTTTAGGGCCTCAAAACTCTATTGTACTTCCTTCAATTCATGTTTTAATAAAGTAAGACTTATTTAATCATTCAATATGTCTTGTTGTGTGATTCTTATCCGTTCTTGATTTATCTATAACATGCTTGGCTAAACCTTCTATTGTTTTTATTTATAATTATATGAAACCTAAAATATAGATCTTAGTGGTGTTGCTTCTTGTGATGAATATGCATGTTAGGTCTTAGAAAACTAGTTTTTGTTTGTATCGCTGTTGATATGCCTAGGAAAACATGATTTTGTAGAAAGGATACCATCGGGTAACAGTCTTCATACTACCTTGCCCCTTATATGGTTGATCCACTCTTAATATATTTCAAATGCATTTAATATACTCTTAGGGGCCTTGTAATAGTCTTCATACTACCTTACTTATGCGTTGCCTTAACGAAATATTAAATAGACGACGGGTTCGTGTAATTCGTTCATGATTTAGGAAATAATTACATAGATCATCACAAGTGTGACAGAGCAACAACACTAGGATAAACAATCTAGGGAGTAATACATGATTAAATAAACATAGTCTTTTATTATATTGTTATCACCACTAGCATAGTTTATATTTAGTTTAATAGCTAAAACCAACCAACCTC
Organism: Tanacetum coccineum; assembly: GCA_026074375.1. Taxonomy (NCBI): domain Eukaryota; kingdom Viridiplantae; phylum Streptophyta; class Magnoliopsida; order Asterales; family Asteraceae; genus Tanacetum; species Tanacetum coccineum. The sequence goes on along the minus strand of BQNB010029405.1, from coordinate 10,689 downwards.
TCTAATGTATGATTTTACCTTCTTTCATAAAATATAAAAACACAAAAGAATCTTCCCTCAACCCTTAGAATTATGTTAAACCGTGATCACTCTCCCTTTTACAAACCACTTACAGTAGAAAAGCAAGTCAAATCAAATCACATGTGCAATGTGGGGCATCATTTATTCTTGACCTGTTGCTCATCAAACAAAATTTCATAAAACCCAAAGCAAAACACTGTAAAAAAGCAGTCACATTCAACTACAGAAACACTAATTAAGAATCGGATTATCAAAATTTCCAAAACCTAACATAACATAAGCATTCATTACACACTATAAAATAGGTTACAACAATTCTACACATACTCAACTGCTAAGCGCAAGCACGCGACAACGAGCTTATTCGATACATCTATTACAACATGCACACAACACATACATCATTACTTCTTAACAAGTTCACCACGCAAAAGCTTCTGAGCAAAACACTCCTTCTCAATGGCCCTTTCCTCCACCTCCCTTTCTAGATTATGCAATTGCAGCACTCTCCTATCGTTTCTATTGTAAAAACAATTTTCTCTTTATTCAAAGTTTGTGGTTTTTTTTAAAGCTAATATACAAACGTTTAAACTTATAGGGTATGTTTATTTTTGGTTTAATCTTATTTTTTTAAAGCTTCAAACTTTCTCTTCCTAAACATTACACGCACAAATAATCTCCCCACCGAATACAAAGACAGCCTTAGACATAGACCACCCATTAAGTAGAAGAAATCAACAGCGAAACTCAAAACAATAACGATCTCTAAAAACAAATAACAACAACATAACATGACAACACATTTTGTCAGATTCTATTTGCCACTTATGGCTAACACATTACTGGATCCACTTATAGCAAAAAATAAAGCTTTTGTTTACCACTTATGGCTACCATGTTACTAAATCCACTTATAGAAAAAAAAGATTATGTTTCCCACTTATGGCTAACATGTTTGATGTGTTTCAAAAGCATTAACTTTATAAGACTAGTTTACCGATTATTAGTTAGAAACACACAGGTAAAGTAAACCGGCGTATGTAGTATAATATTTCAGGTAAGACCAGGTCGTCTACAGGGATTTGATTAGTGTTCGACTAATTAGAAATTTTAAAACAATTATTAATAACTTTTAAGATAGATTCTATAATAAAGAAATATGACTACTCGAATAGTTTCATATGATTCATAAGCAATGGTAGTAATCTCGATCTTCGCTTTTGGGACTTTAACTTATAAAAAGGATTTCTCGTCAGAAAACGTTTTCACAAATTAACTGGATTCAACTTAAGACTTATCTTGGTTTAACTTAATCAAATGTGTCACTCAAATAATCAAGTTACTATTATATCAAATCTATTTTTTTTTATCAAATAACATAAGTGATTTTCTTTGATAGAATGATAAAGATCATAGATAAATATTTAAAATCATATAGTTCACAACGGGTCTTTCGACCTATACCATTATGAGTATACAATCAAAGTTGATGAACAAGTTTAACAAGATTAGATATGATATGATCGTAAAATAAGCTTAAGATTGATAAGATCGAGATGATACCAAATGATTAATTATTATATTAACATCATCGAGTAGTCATAAAAGGTTTAGCCTCTCATGGCTATGGTGTTCATAATAACAAGGTTGAATAGAGAAACAAGAAACATACGAAATCCGGATTGTGAAATGGATTAAACACCACTTTTACAAGTATGAATTCGCATAAAAACCTTATTTAACTAAATACTATGATGATGATCTTCGTTCTTTGCTGGAATTCATGCTAAACTCCAGGATTGATGAAGATTATTGAGAGATGTGTTTTAATTGGGCGAAATATGAGAGAATTTCTTCTCTATTTAGAGGATGGGCGAGGGCAAAAGTGCGGCGCACTTCCTTGAGAAGTGCGACGTACTTTGGTTCTTTAATGCGTAGAATTTTAATGTTAAGATGAAGTGCAACGCACATGATGTAGAAGTGCGTCGTACTTAGGGTATTAGCTGTCCTTCATTTACTCGGCCTAAAGTGCGGCGTACTTGGGTAAAGTGCGGCGTACTTGGCTTTATTTTTTATTTAATATTTATTTTGTGCTAACTTTTCTTCCGTAAGGTGTAAAATGCTTGTGTCTTTAGTCTTTTTGAGCTTGAGATGTCTTCAATTGAACCTGCACATATTTCATGCTTTTAAGTATCGTAAGTTTACGAGAAATGATATAAATAGATAAAATAACACCGCCGAAAATATGTATAATTAATGAGTTATCAAATCCCTCCACACTTAGCTATTGCTTGCCCTCAAGCAATTAAAGCGAGAAAACAAGATTCATTTATCGTGACATGGAGAAAAAATTAATTTTAACAAGTTTTTACAATTTTATAACTTTTCAGGCATATACATATAACAGAGCACCTCACATAAGAAATATGTATGATTTATATTCACTCTAGCCACTCAGATATGGTTTATATTGTGAAGTCACTCAATTGAATAGTCATAATCTAGATAGCTACCATAGGCTTGTACGAGACACATAAACATGCCCGTTGCGGCGTGAGCACCTAGACAGAAATCTCAAAGAGGCAAAACATGATGCTGATGAGGGTGAATAACATGTATCGATTCCATGTGCCAAACTTAAGCCTTATACTTTGAACTTTTATTTTTATTGTTATTTTTATTTTTTTGATACCAAGGCAGGCATAGGACTTCATTTGTTGAGCATTTTTCTTCAACTTTTGATACTTCAGTAGATTAGCACTAAAAGAGAGTGCTTGCAGATACCAGAGTTATGTTGTATTTATTTAACCTCTTATCATACGATTTTGTATATAAATTAACCTCACTGCGGTTAGTAAATGATAATCAAGCACAAGTTCTGAAGCTACTAAATTACCGGCACACTCATATAACCTTCAACCAATACCAATGCTTTAGAAAAGGCGACAAAAACTAATACATAGCCGTAACGATGGATGAGACACTTGCAATTGCATTCAAACCTTTACTCGAACAAGCTAAAGGTAAAAATTATCTTAGGTATCAAAGGTAGATACCTGAATTCTTTTAAGGTTTTATTCTCACAATTTAGTGGACTGGTTTTGTGCTAGTTAGAGTGTTAATCCGGTTGGATTTGCCTTACTAAGAGTATACATTTTTTATTTTTGAAAGAAAAGAATATATTTTTAATTTTATGAAATATCAGTTGAAAATTTTGGTTTGATTACAGGGCAAATATGGAGGGATAAAATTAATTTTAATTTTGTCTATTTGGCTTCTCTCCACATTTAAGTTGAACATTGCCCTTAATGTGAGAACAGATAAATATAGAAAATAGGGAAAATTAAGGGAAAATGGTACTTCCCGAGGCATAGAGATATATAGCTTAAGAGAGCTTTGTCTTTTGAGCGAACGCCATAATTTTCCAGGTCTAAGCTAGATTACATGCATATGAGTAAACATACAAAAGCACAATAAAAGAAAATATTTTTAGGGTTTTTTTTAGAAAATAAAACAGAGGAAGAGGGACTCCTCCATACTTAAATTAAAGCACGAGTTGCCTCCTAAGAAGCGCTTAATTTTGAAATGAGTCATTAGCTAGACTCGTACTACTGGGTTTCATTCTTTGGGAAAGAAGGGAGTAGGTTCTTCCATTGGGTCATTATCTTCTTCAAGGTATAGCTTGAGTCTATAACCGTTAACAATGAACATTTTGCCATTTTTTCCATATAGTTCCATGTATCCGGATGGATATTGGTGCTTTACTACATATGGTTCAAGCCACCAAGATCTGAGTTTCGGCTGTTTAAATTTGTATTTAGAATTAAATAGCAGCACTTTGTTTCCATGTTTAAACTCTTTTCTCATTTTTAGTTTTTTGTCGTGCCAGACTTTGGTTCTTACTTTGTATAGACAAGAGTTTTCATAAGCTTGATGGCGAAATTCGTCTAACTCGTGCAACTGGAACATTCTTTTCTCACCAGCAGCGATGAGATCAGGATTAAAGTTTTTAAGGGCCCAGTATGCTCGGTGTTCTATTTCAAAGGGTAAATGGTAGTTTTTTCCGTATACGAGTTTGTATGTGTGGTTTGGTGTTTTTTAAGCGGATTGAAAGGCCCACAGAGCATCATCAAGTTTTCTTGACCAGATAGTTGGATTGTCTTTCAGAGTTTTTTTAAGGATTCTTTTAAGAGCTATGTTCGTGTTTTCAACTTGACCACTCATTTAAGGGTGATAGGATGTAGAGAAACAGTGGTTAACTCCATATCGTTTCATTGTTTTTCCATTATCTTATTGCAGAAGTAAGTACCTCGGTCACTTATGAGAGCTTTAGGTATTCCCAAATGGCAGAATTGTTTTTTGAGGAATGAAATAACAACTTTGGTATCATTGGTTGGTAAAGCTTGAGCTTTGGCCCATTTGGATACATAATCTACAGCGTCTAAGATGTATTCGAATTTATATGATTTTAGGAATGGTCTCATAAAGTCAATACCCCATATGTTAAATATTTCCCATACATGAATGCTGTTTAAGGGCATTTCATCACATTTGGATATATTCCCTATTTTTTAACATGCTTCGCAATGGCGAACAAGAGTATGAGCTTCTTTGATGATTGTTGGCCATTAAAAGCCCAAGTTTAGGACTTTTTTAGCTATTGTATTTTGGTTCATAATTTCCACCGGTTGGTCCATGGTGACATTGATCTAGAATGGTACGAGTTTCTGGTCCTAAGACACATCGTCTAATCATACCATCTGTAGTTTTTGAGGTCGGAGAGGATTTTTTTTGAGGTCGGAGAAGAATTTTTTTTGTTGGTACGTCATCCCTTTAGGTATAACATCACCCACCAGATAGTTTGCAAAGTCTCCGAACCATGGTGTGTCATTAGTGGTTATTTCCATAAGATTTCTTCATGAAAGTTATCGTCGACATCACTGTCATCACTTGTCTCATCATTTTCAATCCGAGATAAGTGGTCGGCGGCAACATTTTCTGCACCTTTCTTATCTTTAATTTCTATATCGAATTCTTATAATAGCAGAAGCCAATGTATAAGATGTGGCTTAGCATCTTGTTTTCTGAATAAATGTCTTAAAGCTGAGTGATCGCTGTAAACAATTGTTTTGGATAATAACATATAGGGTCAGAATTTTTCAAATGCAAAAACTACACCTATCAGTTCCTTTTTAGTAACCGTATATTTTTGCTGAGTTGCATTGAGGGTTTTACTTGCAAAATAGATGGAGTGAAAGTGTTTTCCATTTTTTTGACCTAAGACTGCTCCAACTGTGAAATCGCTTGCATCACACATTAGCTCAAATGGAAGATTCTAATTTGGGCTCACAATTACAGGAGTACATGTGAGTTTTTTCTTTTAACGAATTGAATGATTTGTGACATTCGTCATTGAATTCGAATGGAGTATCCTTTTCGAGCAACTTAGTTGGAAGACATGAAATTTTTAAGAAGTCTTTGATGAAACATAAGTAGAAACCGGCATGTCTTAGAAA
>BQNB010029404.1:0-55760 GCA_026074375.1 Tanacetum coccineum | reverse complement strand
TGACCTTTTGCCTTGGTCAAGGGCATTCGGTTAGGATCTGTATTAGGGTTGCTATATAAGTGTATACTATTCCACGAATCAATCTGTATTTACAAAGTGTGAATGATAACGGTTTTTCCATCTTCATGTCCTCGCCACTCCATGCCATTAGTTACCTGAGATAAAACATGCTAAAAAGTCAACACAAAGGTTGAGTGAAATCCATAGGTTTAAGTAATATAATTTGAATGCAAATGCGATATTTGGGTTACGTTGATATACACCCAGTATTGAAAACGTATTTATTATTGCCATTAGCTCATGAATATGGTGATACGTTATAGCCCCTGCGGGTACCTTTGCCAAAATACCCGCGTGATTTCTAATGATGTGCAATTGGTTACACATAACTAGGTACACTAACGGGGAGTCCATGCCAAATAGATCTATTCACATCATTCGCGCTTACTACGGAGAGTAATTAACGGTTCATGATTATGGGGACTTAAAGGGTACTTTAAATTGAAATGCGAGGCTATGAACTAGCATACAAAAATAATCGCATTCATGTTTATAGCATGTATGCCCCTCGCGGGTTTATAAAAATATTAAAATGCGAGGCTATGAACTCACCTGAACATTTATAGGGAAACTGATAGCAAATGTATATCAAATGAAAGTAACGGCTTCGTCATGGGCAACCTGGGGTAATATATGTCAAGTTTTAGTTTGATTGAATATGCAAGATTTTACATCGATGTCGGTTTTGATATTAAAATTATCATAACACCATTCGGGCCATCATAATTCAGAAGTCATTCAGTAAACGTTTGAGGAGCTAGGGTACTTTAAATCATAAACCCAACAACTCAGTCAGAACGTAATACTAAGATGAAACTCCTTAAGGTAGAAAGGTTGACAGCTAATGAATTCTTTGTATTTTCCCGTTTTCACTGCAGGAGTTCCAGTAGGACCGGTGTTCCTGTCGGGATTACTAGTACTTGTCATTGTCACAGCTTGAGCTTCTAGAGCCGAGGTGACACTATCAGCTACTAACTTTCTAATGGCATCTTGAGTCATAGCTGGTGCTTTCGTTGTTGATGCTCTTTTTGGAGGCATTCTACCAACAAAAGATAACACATAATAAGAATGATATCACAAGTATAATGCTTGTTCTTCTTTAAAATGATTAAAGAGAAATGCTTAAAGAATAATGCTTCATTTAGGCATTTTTAACAATGGTGATATCTAAAGGTTATGGTATGATGATGAATGTACGATGGATGAATGATGAATGAATGATGAATGAATGATGAATAATGATGAGATGAATAAAGTGGTAAGAAACAACAAGGTAGATAACGGGATTGCCTTTGTATTTAAGAACAACTTGCCTTAGTACTATACATAGTCAAGATTTGACAAGTGTTTTTATTTATACCACACATCCCGTGGCTAGGTTAAAGCTAAAAACTGAAATTTAAACTAGAAACTGGATGATCATTCCATGCGGTTCTGGAGTTCGATGATGGAGTTCATGAGATTTTCTATGTCTGCTTGGTGATGAGTTTCCATGTCGTTGATAACTTCTCCCTAAATACAGCAATCCTATAGCGGGCTAGAGAAATTTTATGGTTTTGCAATCCTATTTGCCTTCATCTGGTATTTTTTTAGAAATCTGAGTATGAACTTGCTAAAGTTCGGCTTCCAGATCATCAAAATCACATTGAATAATTACAGTTCTTTTTCCGAGGCCTTTGATTCCATTTTAAATATGATTGATACGTTCGATGAGGATTGCATCTAGGCTATTTAAGATATCCAGGATTTGCTCCTCATGTCGCTCGATAGTTGACTTTTGAGAGGTTTGTGCTAATCTCAAAGTTTGAGGTTGGAACGTGTAGAGAGGAAAGCTGATTTTGTTGTGAAAGTAAGTCTTTTAGGTAGAAATAATTCTTAAAAAAAAGAGTTTTAGGAGGTATCATAATTGGAGGCGGGATTGTTGATTTTTCAGTATAGAAAGCTTGTAAAGCTTTCATGTAAGGATCATTAGGAAATAGCGAAAGGGTCGGTGAAGCAGGCAGGGCAATTCCAAATAAATTAGAAGCACTAGAGTAAGTTTTCCCTGGAGAGGCCGGGACATAATCAGGAGAAGCCGAGGGAACATAGTTTGGGAAATTGGAAGAAAAGACATCCTCCAAATTTGCAGTAGGATGGTCGGGGGAAGACATCGTTCTACTTAACAACCCAGCAGTAAATAACATAAGTTATTTATTTAGTATTGATAATATGTTAGTAACTTTACATACCATTCGGGAGATGTAGCGGCACGGAGGACTTTTCTTGGATGGAAAAAGAAAAGTAGTTATAGTCAAGGTTTTAACCTTGTTCTCTATAACGTTGGCTCTTGATACCAAATCTGTAACACCCCCAATTTTACATATAGCTAGCGGAAGCTAACTGGCGGAGGGTGATTACGTCAAGGTACAACAGTCATAATCAATAGAAAACTAATCAAAAATAGTCGTTTATGAAAATACGTTATCATCATTAATTACATTCAGAGTTTTAAACAAACGAGAGTCCCAAATCTGGATACAAAAAGTTGTATGATAACGTTTTTTCCATCGTAATGCCCTTGCCACTCACCCGTGCCATTAGTTACCTGAGATAAAACATGCTAGAAAAGCCAACACAAAGGCTGAGAGAAATCCCATAGGTTTAGAAATATCATTTAAATGCAAATGCGATATTTGGTTACGTTGATATACACCCAGTATTGAAAACATATTATTATTGCCGATTAGCTCATGAATCTGAATCCTTATGGTAATGGTGTGATACGTATAGCCCCGCGGGTACCTTTGCAAATACCCGCGTGATTTCTAATATGTGCAATTATTACAGCGTAACGGTACATCAACGAGGGATTCCAAGCCCAAATAGATCTATTACATCAATTCCGCTGCTTACTACAAGATTAATTAACAGTTCATGTTTATGGGGACTTAAATGCAAAGCAGTTACTTAGGCAATTAGTAAATAGAAAAATAGCAAAAAAAAAAAATACAAAAAAAAATAAATAATGGCATTCATGTTTAAATAGCATGTATCCTCCTTACGGTTTAAAAAATATAAAATTCGAGCTATGAACTCACCTGATCAGTTATTAGGGAAACTGATAGCAAATGTATATGAAATGAAAGTAACAGCTTCGCCATGGGCAACCTGGGGTAATCTATGTCAAGATTTAGTTTGATTGAATATGTAAGATTTTACATTGATGTCGGTTTTGATATAAAAATTATCAAACAAAACCCGTTCTGGGGCCATTTATAAAATTCAGGAAGTCATCAGTAAACGTTTGAGGAGCGAGGTACTTTAAATCGTAAACCCAACAACTCAGTCAGAATGTAATACCAAGATGAAACTCCTAATATGAAGCTCCCTAGTATTGTGGTATGATATGAATCCGGGACATGATTTTTGAAAGCACATTGATGATGAATGATATAATAGTTATAACATAAGCATTTAACATTTTAGTCAATATCTGGAAATGTTAAGCATGTCAAGAATTAATTAAAGTTATGTTTGGTAATGTTTTGAATGTGTTTTTATACTTTTTCAAAATGTTACATTTTAGACCCTTGAGTTTGAAAAGTGTCAGAATATACCCTTGGAGTTTGCACTTTTATGACTTTGGTCCAGCGTCCCAAGTTTAAAAAGATATACCAAGTAAACCTTGTACTTTAAAAAGTGACATAATAGACCCTTGTAGTTATAACTTTAATAAAATGACACTTTTAGTCCTTTTAGTTATAAGTTTCTGAAAATTACGATATATACCCCTTGCATGGATTATAATTACAAAACATGTCTAAATTGCCATGCAAGCTTATTTTAATATTTCAATAGACATTTATAAGTTATAATAAACTAAAATATGAAGATTTAACACAATGCAAGTTTAAATTAATGATTCGTTAAGCTAGGAAGTAAAACATGTCAAATTACGGTTTTAAAATGAAAACGCGCTGGTTTTAAGATTAAATTCTTTCATGACTTATCAAAGCACTTATTTTAACATTATATAAGCTTATTATGATAGATTATAACAATAGTTTACAAGTTTAGCTCATAGTTTAAGTAAAAACATGAAATTAGGGTTTCGGGTGTACGGTTTTGGATCAAAAAGGCATAACACTTAGGTTTTTGAGTTCAAAGCTTTATATTATGATTTTAGCAAGATCATATGAACATTATAACGTTATAAAAGCAGATCATAAGCTTAGAGAACCTGGTCTTGAGCTTATGGCTTAGAAAACGGGTCAGAATCAGGACTTTCGGCATCGAACGCTAAAATAACACGTCCCCGGGCTTCGTTTCTGTTTCATTTATTGCTTCCCTTTTTGAACTGATACATACTTAAGACCTTCTAACACTTAATGATCAAAAGGTTTGCTGCCCTATAAAATGGGTATGAGATAAGATAGTGGGGATGATAATGATGAAGATTTATGGTCCCTATTTTATACTAGAATTCAAGGGAGGTGAGTAAAAGAATGCTTTAGTTTTTCGATCTTGACACGAAAGGAGGTCTAGTAAGGGATGGTAAAAGCTAGAAATTCAGGAGTACAACAGAAAAACTAGCTTTGATGTGTTTTGTTTCTCCTTGTTGCATGCCGCGCTATGAAAAGAAAGAACAAGATGCATGTTGATGAATTTTATACCGCATAATAAACGGAAATATTTTGAAGAGAGGTGCTTGTAAGCTTCTTAGGAATGAATACTAGTCATGGAGGTGCTTTTGCAAGGAAGAATAGATGAATGGGTCATTTGCAAGGTTTGTATTGGGATTCATTTAGGTTCATAGGATCCTGGGTTTGAGTTATCTAGCTTGTAATCCATGTATTATTGATTAGGAATGATAGGTTTACTGATTCCAAGGCATAATAATAAGGATTATAATCAAATTTTGATAGGTGGATTAGGTTTTAAATGGGTAGAAATAAGATAAACGGCAAGGGTCAAAATTACAATTAGGGCACAATTAGGGTTTTCTAGTTTTATTTCTTATACATTGTTGTTAATATGGTGAAATGATGATGGAAAGTGATTGAGAATGTTGTAATTTATGTTATTATAACTTATTTAAGTATTGGTTTAGGTTTACAATGGATAAAAATGAAGAAACGAGTCATGGTTCAGTAAAGGCAGCATTACAGGATTTTTCACCCAAATTAGCACTTATGTGTATTGTTGTGTGCTTTTATCGACTTGTTACTGTCACTTGTCGACCTCCCATGATAAAACCCTGTGTTGCACTCATTTTTATTGCAAGATACCCCTTGAACAACCTGTTGAGCCATTCCATGTTTAAAACCCGCAAAGTGTTTATGTTTCGTATCGCCATTATACCTTAGCCTACCGTGTAGTCTAAATCTACCGTTGAGGAGTTACGGGCTGCTTGAATTCTTTGGTTCAGTTAAATAGGTTCGGGAATTACACAAGACCTCCCTTGTATCATGAATACTTTCGATACTGCTTATCTCAAGTGGGGGATGTTTATCATTGTTATTTTCTACAGAAGTTACGTCCTGTATTGTTATCATGTAAATATAAAAAAATAAAAAATAGTAGTTATAGTATTTCATTTCACTTATGTAGCATTGTTATTTAGTGTTGGTCACCAATTAAAACCAACTTGCTTTGTCTAGGTATTGAATACTTCGAGTTGGTACGCTTATAAACCAACCACTTCATTGAAGATTTTCAGACTTTGAAGTTCGAGCTGGCAGAAGGATAGTAGCTAGTGATGACAAAACCATGGATTGTAGACTATTTGTTTTGTGTCTATTTTTATTAACACCAATTATATGTGCATCCTATGTCTTATCCTTCCCTTTAATTGATTTTAGCCTTTAGCTTGTTCGAGTTAAGGAATGAGCAATCACATGTGTCTCCGTCAGATTTGGATTACGACATGTGTGGTTTTTTGTTTGCCTCTTCTTTTCTGGAACATTGGTATCAGTTACGATCTTTCAACTGTTTAAGCTTGTGTATGTCACCCATGTTGCCTTTTAAGAGCTATTTAGACTTTAACTCTAGCTGGTGTAGCTTTGTGTACTTTTCAAGCTTATGATAGATACATAATATGACAGAGCAATTGAGTGAACACCCATAAATGAAACGCTTAAACTAGTATCAGAGTTGAGTGATTTTCAGACCCCCTTTTCATAAGGTGTTCGGCTTTGGTATTTCTAGCATAGGTAATTTGTAAATTCATATCTCTCGAGTTAAATTGGGGGATATCTTTTTAAGAATTATTCAAACAGGTCTACTTGAGGGCAAGTAGAAGTCAAGTGGGGGGATATTTGATAGCATCAAATACTTAATACCTTTTTGTATCAAAATCCCTCATAAAACATTCATAATTTTCTATTTGTGATTAAAATATGTACTTAATTACTTTATATTTCGTTTACAGAAAAACATTGACGTTGGAACGGTATGACATAAGAATTAAACAAGTTAAGTGAAGAAGTTATAATACCAAGTCACAACTACAACGTACTTACAACATTGAAGTACACCGTAGTTCCAAATAAGAATCCATGTAAGCTTAGAAGCAACTACGGTGTAGTTACCCCGATACAACTATGCCGTAGTTACCCAATATACTGAAAAAGTAAAGTCTAGTCATAACTACGATGTAGTTAGCCACTTCAACTATGTCGTAGCTAAATTTAGCCTGCAAGAGGAAAGCCTAATTCAGTATAACTACGGCATAGTTACTACCCTCAACTACGTTGTAGTTGAGACGAATAATGTAAATAAAGCCCTAAAATTTGCTCATTCGGATCATTCACTTACAACGGGTTCTAATGAACATCTAGGGCTTCTAAAGGAAGATGAATTTCAGCTCATTCACCACTTAGTTCAAGGGAGAGATCATTTATCTTATTTATTTTATTATTCATTCATCTACAGATTTTTAAGAACACTATGTTTTCTCAATCCATGAGTTCTTCATTTATTTCTTGTATAATCTGTAGCATGAGTGGCTAAGCACCTTAAGTACTAGCCTTGTTATGATTTTGTTATAGTTTTGATGTTAAATTTCCTGTTAATTATCGTTTATAAGATATCCTATTTGCCTATTGCATGATCCCTGAGATTGATAGTATTGATGCTAGTGTGGATCATGTTAGACCTTATAATAGGCTTACCAATTGAATTAAGGGTTAACTGGATAATAGGGATAGGTTGGAAACTGTCCATAGTGTAGAGATTGTCCATATCTCCGCCTACAGTATGATAGGTACTTACAAACTTTGTCAAAACTCTTTTAGAGGAGTTTGCAGCATGATGTGGGATTATTGGCACCAAATGGGTCATTAGGATAGTTATTGGTTAATCACTGTAGACTAGATACTCACCCTTCGTGCCCAATAGCGACCTGAGATCATAGGATGCATAAAACAGGTTAGACGCCCAATTGAACTTGTTGATATTAGAACCACCGTAAACGACAAGTAGACATTGCACTAGGAAACATTAATCATATCTATAACAAAGGAATAACTAGGCTAGTACTCTTTTCTCCGTGCCTAATTCTCATAATATCAATTTCGTGTTTTATTTACTTTATTCATGTTTAATCATATTCAAACCAATTCAATTTAATCTTAATTAGTGACACATTCAAATTTAGACTATAACACTTAGCTCTTGGGACGACCTCGGATTTACCAATCCTGCACTACACATGATCAGGTTGTATGTCTGTTAGTGCATTGTAGACCATAGGTAATCGAGTTTTATAAATTTAAAACTTGTTAAATTTAATTTTAAATGAAATCACGCATCAGTTACTGCCAATGCATGATGGTGTTTTACATATGTATTGCAGGTTATGGCAGTTAAGGAGTCATTACAACTACATGCATTTTTTATGAAAGTATGTGTCCCTGCATATAACACCCCCATTTTTGACATATAGCAGCAGAAGCTAATCTGGGGTATTATTTCATAATACAACAGTCATCATCATAAAAAATGACTCGAAAGAGACGTTTTTAAAAGATAAGTTATCATTCATTATTTCATCAGAGTTTTTACAAACAGAGGTCCTAAAATCTACATGAAAACATAAAGTTTGAATGATAACAGTTTAGACATCTTCAAGTCCGTGCCACTCTATGCCATTAGATGTTTAGTTACCTGAGATAAACATGCTAAAAAGTTCAACACAATGGTTGAGTGAAATTCATAGGTTTATAATAAATAGTATGAATACAAGTCATTATAAGAGTGGGTTACGTTGTTATACACCCATAAGTGTAATAATTGCAATGAGTACAATTATTATGAAAAACAGTATTATTGCGTCTAAGCTCATGGCACTCAAACTGACTAGTGTATATATCAATAATGATATATATAAAGATAATGGCCCCGTGTAGGTAATTGTCGTATACCTATAAGTTTCAAATATAGTGCGTTTGGTTACCTATCCGGCTAACACAAATGAGATTCGTCAATCCTAATAGACCTATTCACAATATTCGCGTTCACTCGCAAGTGATTAATGGTCCATAATGGTGGGGTTCTTTTGGAATAAAGGGACTTAGACAATAGATGCAATAATATATCAAGATAGCATACATTTAGAAAACACTTGTATTCATGGTTTATAGCATGTATCCCCCTCACGGGTTTATGAAATAGAAGATTTAAAAGTGAGGCTATGAACTCACCTTAACAATATAGGGAAATCTGATTGATGGCAAAAGTATATCAAGTGAAAGTAACAGCTTTGTCACGTAACCTAGGGTGATATGTCAAGTCTTTGTGTGATAGTTTATGTTTCAAAACTTCATAAAGTTTAACGTATATCTTTGATTAAATTATGGAAATATTGTATCGCTGTTCGGACTATCATAATCTAAAGGCCACGTAGTATCGTTTGAGGAGCCAGGGCACTTTAAATCGTGAACCCAGCAAACTCTTCAAAACAAAAACTCAAATGAAACCCTTCATATGAAATTCCCTAATAACATGATATGATAAGATTTTTAAGTTTCTTCGAAATAATGCATCGATTTATGATTAATAACGATAAACGTGTCGGGTTTAATAAAATTGAGTTTTATAATATTAATATATATTTTTATAATTTATATAAAAATATTATATTTTATATTTTTAAGTTTGCAAAATTGGCAATATATACCCTTGGTTTATAAACTTTTACAACTTTAGTCCTTTATATATAAAGTATATATAATTTAAACCTTTAACTTTGAAACTTGTCAAAATAGGTCCTTATAGTTATAACTTTAGAATAATGACATTTTCAGCCCCTTTAGTTATAAATTTCAGAAAGTTACGATCTATACCCCTTGCATGGAAATAATTTATAAAACAAGTCCAAAAGGCCATGCAAGCTTATTTTAATATTCCAAATGATATTTGCAGGTTATAGCTTATTAAAATAAGCAAAAATAAGATGTTCTAACATAACAAAAGTTTAGAAAAAGGATATGTTAGCTAGAAAATCAAAATGGGTCATTTTTTTAGGGTTTTAATAAAAAACACATGGGTTTGAGGATTCAAAGCTTCAAAAAAGTGTTCATATATGATATTAAGAGTATTATGAACTTTTTAATACAAAATATAAGCTTATGGAACAAGATCTTAGGCTTACATGAGCTAAAATGGGTCGAAATGGGGTTTTCGGGTTTGTACGCCTAGTAACAACTTCAAGGCTTCATTTTTCTTGCTTCTTGGCTTCTATTTTGAGCTTAGGGACTTCTCTTGATCTTATATTGCTTCTATAGAAGGGTTAGAATTCCATTTGAGGGTATGAGATGAGATGTGTGGGATGAATTGAAAAGGTGTTTTGGTTCGTGTATTTATAGGGGAGAAAGACCCTTGGTGCCTAAGTTTATGTGATGAAAATATCTAGGACTAGTTAAGGATAACAAGGAATAGCTATGGTGTGAGTATGCAAGGTTAGAAGCTAGTTTGGAGATATTGAAGGGGTGTTTGGAGGCCACGACTAAGGAAGGAGACAAGGAGGTGATGTAGCAACTTAGAGGCCAAGTATTTTAGCAAGGAGGTGATGGAGGTGGTTGTTAGGCTGCTTGGTGATGTCATGAAGGTGCTAGGATGGGTGCTTGGGTTTAAAATGGGTCAAAATGGAACAAAATGGATCACGGGTTGGTTTAGGGCTCGATTTTGGGTTTTGGAATTTTAGATTGAGTTAGGGTTAGGGTTTAGGATTAGTGTTAGGACTGAGATTAGGGTGTAGGATTAAGGTTTAGGGCTTAGTTTTAGGTTTAGGGTTTAGTTTTTAGTTGAATGTGAAATTAGGGTTTTAGGTTTTGTTTTTAGGGTTTAAGGTTTTAGATTAGGGTTTAGGATGAATTAGGGTTTAGGTTTAAGGTTTAAAAGTCATGCATTAAGTGATTGTACCTTGTGTTAAAGTGGTGTAAAGTTTAAACATGGTTTAGGAGCTTAAATGACCTAATTAGGTTTTTAGGCATGATTAACTTGTACATTGTGCTTTAGAGAGTTGTAACTTGATTTAGGAGGGAATAGATATTCAAATGTTGTGCATTGATACTTGTACACATGTTTGAAGGCTTACACATTAATTTTATATGTATACATTACATATAATTAGGGTTTTGATGTAAACGTTAACGTTTAATGCTTGTTTTGATATAACGTTTTGAAAAGTACGTTAAATGGATAATGTACTTGGTAAAATGATATTAAGATATAAACTTGACATATTAGGATGTTTACATGATGTAAACATAGATAGAGATGGCATTGGTAGAGGTTGCGTGAGCTCGTTTACTTTAGAGATGCAAGTTATGTTGCATAATGAGATAAAGTGAAAATTTCCTTGTAAAAATGTGGTATATATATAATAGATGGATATTACAGTGCATCTAATTTAATAGATGGATATTTACATTGATGAAAATTGCGGGTTGTTATAGTGTCCCTCCCTTAAAAGAAACCTCGTCCTGAGATTTAGTTGGATGACAGAGTGTTGTTTGAAAACAGATGTGGATATTTGGCACGAATTTGATCTTCGTGTTCCCATGTAAATTCTGGTCCTCTTTTAGAGTTCCATCTTACTTTGATTATAGGAATACGACTTTGTTTCAGTTTCTTGACTTCTCGATCCATAATCTCCATTGGTTCTTCTACAAAGTTAAGTTTGTCATCAAGTCGAAGCTCCTTCATTGGAATGACAAGGGATTCGTCAGATAAGCCTTTCTTTAGATTAGAAATGTGGAAAGTATTGTGGACATTACTAAGCTCTTCAGGAAGCTCTAGTTTGTATGCCACTAGGCCAATCTGTTCAAGGATTTTGAATGGTCCAATGTACCGGGGGTTAAGCTTTCCTCGTTTTCCAAAATGAATGACACCTTTTAGAGGTGATACTTTCAACATAACACGATCTCCAACTTGAAATTCTAAAGGCTTTCGCCTTATATTGGCGTAACTTCTCTACCGGTCTCTTGCAGCTTGCAAGCGTTGTCAAATTTGCACTATCTTTTTAGTGGTTTCATGGATTATTTCTGGTCTTGTAAGTTGAACATCTCCAACTTCGGCCCAGCAAACAGGTGATCTGCACTTTCGACCATAAAGTGCCTCGAATAATGATGCCTTGATACTGGCATGGTAATTGTTATTGTATGAGAATTCTACCAATGGTAAGTGTCTTTCCCATCCTTTTCTAAAATCTATAACATGGGCTCGAAGCATGTCTTCAAGTGTTTGAATGGTCCTTTCACTTTGTCCATCAATTTCAGGATGATATGCCGTACTCATGTCTAATTGAGTACCCAAAGCACTTTGTAATGATTTCCAGAATCTGGATGTGAAATGACTATCACGATCCGAAATGATAGATATTGGCACACCATGCCGGGAGACTATTTCTTTGATGTATAACCTTGTAAGGGTTTCTGTGGAAAACTAGAAGGGGGGGTTGAATAGTTTTCTAAAATATTTGGCCTTTTAAAACTTGTTGAACACTTTGTTTGAAACTTTTAGTGAAGTGATCTAGATATTGATGTTTGATAATTAAGAAGTAAGAGATGTAAGAGTAAAGAGAAGATAGAGTGTAGAAAGAGTTCACCGGGACACAAGTATTTATAGTGGTTCGGCTACAAGGACACCTTCCTTGCCCTACTCCACTCCCCGAGTCACCTACTCGAGAGTTTGTTAAACACTAGTCACCGAGCTCCTTTCACTTGGCGGAGAAGCCTCACAACAATGGTACACTTCTATAGGTTACAAAGATGATCACCGAATTTCTCACACACGAGAATCGATAATAACACAACTACACTTGATGTACAACTAACAATACAACAATAAATCACAGCAAGATGATCTCTTGAATGAAGTAAGATGAATCAAGATCAAGACACTTTTGAGGCGTGCTTGAAACTTTCGCGTATTTGGCAATTCCTTTCTTGAAGTGAATTACCTACACAAGATTTAGAAAGAGATGCTAGAGAGAGAGAGAGATGTCTCCATTCTGGCTTAAGGAATCTACTACAACATTTGCCTTTCCAGGATGGTAGCAAATTTCACGATCGTAGTCTGCAAGTATTTCTAACCAACGACGTTGTCTCATGTTCAACACTTTCTGATCAAGGATATGCTGAAGACTTTTATAATCAGTAAACACAGTACACTTTGTACCATATAGGTAGTGTCTCCAAATTTTAAGAGCGAACACAACTGCTCCTAATTCGAGATCATGAGTGGTATAGTTTTCTTCATGAGGTTTGAGTTGTCGAGTTGAATATGCCATTTCTTTATTCTTGCATTAACACTGCTCCCAGGACCTTGATGGGATGCAGCACATTTAAACAAACAAAATCGTTATTATCCTTATGGTATGCTAAAGATTAGAGCTTCATAAAGCTTTTGTTTTAGTAGTTGAAAAGCCAACTCTTGGTCTTTTCCCCAGATATACTTCTTGTTTTTCTGGGTTAATTCGGTCAAAGACTTTGCAATCTTCAAGAAATCTTTGATAAATCTCCGATAATAACCAGCAAGTCCAAAGAATTGACGTATTTCTATGGGTGTAGTAGGAGATGTCTAATTCTTAACTGCTTCAATCTTGGCGGGGTCAACATGAAGTCATTGACTATCGATTAAGTGTCCAAGAAATTGTATGATACGAATCCAAAAATCACACTTGGAGAACTTGGCATACAACATCTCTTTCTTGAGTAATTCTAGGATTATTCTCAGATGATTTGTGTGCTCTTCTTTGTTATGGGAGTAGATAAGAATATCATCAATGAACACTATTACAAATTTGTCCAAGTATGGTTTACACACACGGTTCATGAGATCCATGAATACAGCAGGTGCGTTAGTTAAACCAAATGGCATTACTTGAAATTCATAATGTCCGTATCTTGTTCTGAAAGCAGTCTTAGGAATATCTTCATCCCTGACTCTCAGTTGATGATAGCCTGATCTTAAGTCAATCTTCCAGTAGACACTAGAACCTTGAAGTTGGTCAAATAAGTCATCAATGGGTAATGGGTAACAATTCTTTACGGTAAGTTTATTCAAATCCTGGTAATCGATACACATTCTGAAAGACCCGTCTTTTTTTTGACAAACAAGATAGGAGCTCCCCAAGGTGAAGTACTTGGTCGGATAAAACCTCGATCTGATAACTCTTAAAGTTGGTTAGATAGTTCCTGCATTTCTGAAGGAGCTAATCTATAGGGTGCTCGGGCTACAGGTGCTGTTCCTGGAATTAGATCGATTTGGAATTCTACTTGGCGAACGGGAGGAAGGCCAGGTAGATCTTCAGGAAAAACTTCTGGGAATTCTCTGACTACCGGTATATCTTTTAGTCGTTTCTCGTCTGACTTCTTTTCCATTACTTGGGCTACGAAAACTTGACATCCCCTGGATATATACCTTTCAGTTTTTATGCAGGATATAAGATTTAGTCGGGTTTTACTTCGATCACCTCGAATGATTAATGTTTCACCGTCGATGGGAATGTGGACGACTTTCTCGTCACAGATGATCCTAGCATGATACTTGGATAACCAATCCATACCAATGACGACGTCGAAACTACCGAGTTTAATTGGCATAAGATCTATTTTGAAACGTTTGTTTAACAAGGTCAGAATTGCACCCTGAATAACGATGTTTGTGCTTACTAAGTTTCCGTCAGCCATTTCGATATCGTAAAAGGTATCTATTGTAATGGGTGAAATATTTAGCTTCGAGGCAAGAGATATGGATACGAAGCTTTTATCGGCTCTAGAATCAAATAATACTCTAGTTAGATGTTGGTTTAGAAGGAACATACCCATGACTATGTTCAGGTTTTGATTTTGATGAAGCATTTCTATCCCATAGCATGTAGGCTCTTCCCTAGCATTGTTGTTGGTGGTCTTTCGGCACAGATTTGCATAATGCCCTTTCTCTCTACATGCATGACAAGTCACTGGTAGCAGATTACTTCCAGTGGCTGCCCATGTTTTTGTAGTTCTTATACCAGATGGCCCACCTGTTGCAATATTCCACTTTACAGTGCAAGTCCAGTGTGATGCAGATGCACTATTTCTTACACAGGGACGGTTTATGAGTAAAATCATTTTTTTTCAGTT
This sequence comes from Tanacetum coccineum, assembly GCA_026074375.1. Lineage (NCBI taxonomy): Eukaryota > Viridiplantae > Streptophyta > Magnoliopsida > Asterales > Asteraceae > Tanacetum > Tanacetum coccineum. Next base: position 41,091 of record BQNB010029404.1, on the reverse strand, counting down.
GGGGTGGCAGCATAAGCCCTGAAGGTTTCCTGTCTTCTGTTCAATTGTGGTTGGTGTATTTAATTAGAGGTGGTTGGTGTGTTTGGGTTTATTGTATTTTTTGTTATTATCGTTGTGGTAATGTTGAATGTATGAAATGTTCTTCTTCGTCAAACATACGTATTGTGATCACTTGATACGCAACCGGAGTGTGCTTAAGTTACCTGATCCATTAGCCTCTGGGCCTATAATTAATTAGCTTCCTCTAGAGTTTGAGGTTTAGAGGATGTCACATTCCCTTCAATACTTTGAGGCAATCCCTCGATGAAAACTTCCATCATTTTCTCATAATCTGGCACCATAGTGGGACACAAGGTTGCCAATTCCTGGAATCTTCTCACATATGCCTTGAGAACGATACCCCCTGTCACAGTCATATGGTAAAATTACATCTACCACTACTGGACTTAGTTCGGGGACAATACTTTCTTTAATCAAAAGCTTCTCTTGAACCTCAACCCTAGGGTAAACTTAAATAGCTTCTTCGTATCCCAATAGTTTGGGGTAAAAATTAATATGCCACCAAGATAAGCTTCTTCATTAAAGTACCAGTAGCAAACTTCACTTTGAGTAGTCTTTCAGTACAGGTTTGCTACGGAAAACACTAGATTCAGTTTCGGGGGGGGGGGGGTTTCAACTAGCGGATGAGACCAATAGCCCTTCTGTATCTTTGAAGTTGATAGGTTGGCTCGCTCCATGAACTATTCTTGTATCTAATTGACTTGCCACAGGAGCTTCTCTAGGGTCTAGTGGTATTATCAGTAATTGCCAGTGTTAGCGGCATGTGCTTCCAGAAGCTGCTAACACTATCAATCAACTAGTTATCCTGATGGCAGCTTGAGACATGGCTGGTGCTTTGATATGATGTTGACATCTTTTTGGTGAGGCATTCTATCAACATAAGATTAGAACACTTAATAGAATGATATAACAAGTCTTAAATGAATTAAAGTTCAAAAATAAACATTGTCCCCAATAGAGATATCGCGAAATCATAAGATAATTCATTATCAAAAAAAGTATCTATGATTTATTTTAGAAATCATGTGTAAATGATTCATAACAATGGAGACGGAATGATGATATAAGAAGAACGTTGTTTTTAGGATGGACTATAACGTATTATGACACAACAAGTAAAACGGTAATTGCCATGTATTATATCATGAACAACTTGCCTTTGTACTGTACATAGTCAAAATTTGACAAGTGTTGTTATTTATACCACACATCCGTGCTATGTTAAAAGCAATAACATAAGAATCTAATCTAGTATTCGATGGTCCTTTCATGCTGTTCTTGAGTTCAAAGTTTGCAATTCAGAAGAACTTTCCTTGTCTGCTTTGTGACGGACTTGATTTACCATATGATGATTTGTTCTAGATTAGCAATCCTGAAGCGAGCCAGAGCAATCTTGTTGTTATTTCCCATTTGCTTTCTTTGAAGTTTAGCAATTCGAGCATGAGCCTTTTGGAGTTCAGCTTCTAGATTGTCGAAATCTTGTTGTATAATCACCCGGCCATTTTCGATACCATGTCTATTTGTCATCTATGTGCTCAAGCGGTCGAGAAGAGTTCATCCAGTGATTAAGATTTCCTCAATTTGCTCCTTTTTGAATGTTTCCAGACATGACTCCTTACGAGAGCTTACACCCATCTCAATTCTTGAGGTAGGGCAGAAGTAGAGGAGAAATGATTGGTTATGGCTTTGTTATTTCTTAGGTGCGAAATAATTCCTCTGGAAGAAGAATTATTAAGGATTAAACATTGGAGATAGCATTGAAAATGGAAGGCAAAATAGTTATGGTGGTGAATAGGTGAATCTTTAGCATAGAATGCATTCATGACCTCATAAGGTGGTCATCATGAAAAAGTGAAAATGTAGGTGAAGCTATTAGAACTACACCAAAAGGCTTGTAATTTTAAGAGCTAGAATAAGTTATTATCCTGGTTAATGCTGAGGGAACAATAGCTGGGGAAGCCGAGATAAAGTACCTAAAAGTTGTGAGGAAATAAGCATCCACAATTATTGGCAAAGTAGGTTGGCTGGGAGAAGACATCGCTCTGTAACAAAGCCCATTGGTAAATAAACATAAGTTATAAATATAGTAGTATAGTCATGATATGTATACTTTACATATGTATTCGGAGATGTAGTATGGCACGAGGTCTTTAAAGGAGAAAATGTAGTTATAGTTAAGGTTTTAACTTTGTTCTCTATAACTGTGGCTCTTGATACCAATCTATAACACCCCCATTTTTGACATATATCAGCGAAAGCTAATCTGGGGTATTATTTCATAGTACAACAGTCATAATCATAGAAAATGACTTAAAAGAGACGTTTTTAAAAGATAAGTTATCATTCAAAAATGTCAACAATTTATTTACAAACAAAGTCCCAAAATCTACAAAGAAAACATAAATATTGAGTGAAAACAGTTTAGCCATCCTTCAAGTCCGTGCCGACTCCGTGCCATAAGATGTTCAGTTGCCTGAGATAAACATGCTAAGAAAGGACAAGCACAAAAGGTTGAGTGAAATTCCATTAGAGTTTAAAAAATAGTTGTGGAATACAAGACATCATAAGAGTGTGTTTACGTTGTTAATAAAACACCCCCAAGAGTAATAAATGCCATGAGTACAATTATTATGGAAAAACATATTATTGCGTCTAAGCTCATGTGCGACACAAACTGACTAGTGTATAATATCAATAATGATTAAAAATAACGATAATGGCCCCGGAGTAGGTAATTGCCAATATACCTATGAGTTTCAAATAAAGTGCGTTGTTTACCTATCAGGCTAAACAAACAGGGATTCATCAATCCCATATTCTATTCACAATATTCACGATTACACGCAAGAGATTATTCGTACCATTTTGGTGGGGGTCTTTTGGCATAAAGGGACTTAGACAACATATGCAATAATATACAGGATAACATCCATTATAGAAACACTTTTAATTCATGGTTATAGCATGATCCCCCTCACGGGTTATGAAAAAGAAGATTAAAAGTGAGGCATAAGAACTCACCTTAACAGTATAGGGGCGAAATCTGAGATTGATGGCAAAAGTAATCAAGTGAAAGTATCGTCTTACGTCACGCAACCAGGGGTGATATTCAAGTCCTTAGTGTGATAGTATTATGTTTTAAAACTTTATAAAGTTTAACGTATATCTTTGATTTATACAAATTAATGGAAATAATGTATCGCTGTTCGGGTAGTATGGTTTGCTATCATAATCCAGAGGCATGTATTACTCGTTTGATGGAGCCCCAGGTTCACTTAAATCGTAAACCCATCAAACCTTCTCAATACGAAACACAAATGAAACCCTTCAATGAAATTCTCCTATAATGTGATACTAAAAGTATATTAAAAGTTGATCTTCAAAAGTTAGTATATAAGATAGAATAATGTAAAATAAAATAACGAAATAATGGCGTCTACTTTATGATTAATAACGATAAATGGTGTCGGGTTTTAATAAAATCGAGTTTTAAAAAATTAATATTATATTTTTACAATTTTATATAAAAAATAGAATATATTAATATTGATTTTAAGTTTGAAAAATAGCAAATATAATACCCTTGGCGTTTAATAAACTTTACAACTTTAGTCCTTTATATATAAAGTAAAATAAAATTAAACCATTAACTTTGAACTAGGGAAAAAATAGGACCTACTATAGTTATAACTTTAGAATAAAGATTTTCACACTTTATATATAATTTTTCAGAAAGTTAGAGTAACCCCTACGCATTGGAAAAATTGCAAAATAAGTCCAAAAAGCCATGCAGACTTTAATTTAGGATTCCAAATGATATATAGCATGTATAGCTTATTAAATAAGCGTAAAATTAATATGATTCAACGTAACAAAATTTTAGAAAATTGGATTCGATTAGCTAGAAAATCAAAATGGGACGTATTTAGGGTTTTAATAAAAAAACACATGGGGTTTGAAGATTGAACGCTAGTCAAACAAGAGTTTATATATGATCTTAAAGAAATAAGAACATACTAAAACATAATATAATTTTTATGGAACAGATCATAGTACTTGAGCAAAAATTGGGTCAAAATGGTTATTTAAACTCGTACGCCTAGAAATGGCTTCAAGACAACGTTATTTCATGCTTCTATGGCTTCTATCTGATCTTAGAGACTGTCACTTGATCTATCTCTGTTCTTGAGATAGCACTCCATTGAGTGAAGTGATGAAAATTTGAGGTGTGAAAGAAATGTATGTGTATGTATCCTATATAAAGTAACTCAAACCTAGTGCCCGAAGTTAGAGCATGAGTAGGGCCAATGGACATAGGTAATGACTAGTTGAAGGCTATAGGAAGAGTTATTTAGAACAAAAAACTAGATATGAATGTGGAGGTTTATTTGAAGGCCACGTTAACCACAAGGGAAAGGAGGTGCTTTCTTTTGCTTGGTGGACAAAGGGAGGTGAAGAGGTGCATGTAAGCCGCTTGGTGGACATAAGGGGTGAGTCATTGGTAATGCTAGGTTGGTAGCTTAGTATTAAAAAAGGGTAAAAATAGGTGTTAAAAAGTGTATCGGGAGTTAAAATTGGTTTACAGGTTAGGGTTTATTAGGTGTTAGAATCGAGTTAGTTTAAGGATTAAGTGATAGTTTAGGGTTAAGGATTGTGTTATATTAAGGTTTAGGATCTAGGAAAAAGGATATTATGGCTTAGTTTTAAGGTTTTCAAGGGTTTAGTTTTAGGTTTAAAGTGAAATAAAGGTTTTAGGGTTATATGATTAGGTATAGGGGATATTAGATTAGGTTTTATAAAATGATATTAGGGATTAGGTTTAGGGTTAGAAGTTCAATTCATTAAGATGCTTTTACTCGTGAAAGTGGCGTGTGTAAAGAAACCAAAGTGATTATAAGGGAGGTTAAAATACCTAGTTTGACTTTCCTTGTATAATAAACTTGTACATGAGCTTTAAAATTTTAAAACTTGATTAGGAGGGTGAAAAGATATATATAAATTTTGTTATATTTATACTTTGTACACAGTTCATTAAAGGCTTTGTTAACAATCATTTATATGTATACATTACATATAAATAGGGTTTTGATGTAAACGTTAACGTTTAATGTTTGTTTTGAAATAACGTTTTGAAAAGTACGTTAAATGGATAATGTTGTAACACCCGCCCCGTCGGATTGCGCAGCGGAAATTAGCAATTTGGTGTTACTAAATAGCATCTGTCACCACGATAATAGAAAACGACTCAAATAAGACATTTACCAACATGTACCAAATTAAATCATAGCATAAAAAGTCGTTTAGTCCCACAGAATCGTACCCAACGACTATTTACAAACCATGAAAAACATATATAGATTATTCAAATAAAAGACATTGTTTTAAACACCACATGAGATATTGTTTTTTAAAGACCGGAACACACAAGATGTCTTTCCATAAAATCCATCACCATACACATACGACACATCCACGTCATCATTGCCTTCAGCCTTGATTACTTGGGATAAAACATGTTTAAAACGTCAACAACAAAGTTGAGTGAAATTCATAGAGTTTAAATTAAACAATAAGTAAAAACCTTTGAACACATTAATTTAGTCTCTTGAAAACAAAGCAACAAATGCAATGTATAAAACTTCTTTCTTTCGTCTGCATTAAGCTCATGAATCCGAACGTTAACAATACAAATGGCATTTTCCATTATGTTTAAAGTGCCTCCAACTAGGTATTAATATTATGGTCCCCCTATACCTCTATATTTCTAATAATAAAGATGTTATTTGACAGTGGTTTTCACAATCGATTCAAACCTCGAGACAGGGCCTCAAGCCGCAAAATATTCTATTTAATGCATTAACGTTCACCCATTATAGGTGATTGCCGGTTCATGAATTAAGGGACTTCGACAATAGCAACTTATGCGGAAACAATCTCATATCGGGCCTAGCATACCATAAATCATATGTGTTCAATTTTAAAAAACAAACATGTATCCCCTCACGGGTTTAAAACATTTAAAATAGTTTAAAAGCGAGGCTATGCACTCACCTTAAGCAAAAGATCCAAATCAATTAATCAACAAGCACAATAAGCTTCACGTCTCAACCGCGACCTATATAATACATATATGGCGACACGTGACTAAGTAATAATTAAATCAAATAAATGTATAATATGTAAACAATAACGTATTAATATAATCATAAACTAAAATCTCCAAGTGTGACGCAAAACATTTCACTTGACATGTTCATCAATTATTACAACGTTTCTTACAAAGTTTCCATTTTTAGAAAGTTTCCCGAAAGTAAGAATAATATAATCCAAACTTAGCATTTCATCTTAATTTAACTAACATTACGAACCCTTTACTTGTTAGTACTATAATTCAAAAGTATACACAATTAACTTTCAAAAATCATACTTCGTAGTGACTTTTAACCCCAAAAAAACTCAAACAAGAACTGGCCGTTAAAAATCTATCTTTTTAGGAGTTACAACCCATCCTTATATTAAAACGGACCTTAGAACATCCTTTATCATATTCAAATGCCTAATTTAGATTTAAAGAATTTCTTGACACGGTATGACTAAGTCAAACCTTCTTGTCAACAAAAGTCAACACATAGTCATACCAAAACTCATTTTTGTCAAAATCTAACCCTTCCAACATGTTTAACTAGCCTATTAACATGTACTAAAACCATCAAACATATGTTCATAGGAACTTTAACACTTCAAATCAATTTGCACTTGAATCACTATCTACAACTTACAATATATTGCAATAATCATTTAATTAATCAAACAAGAAACATAAACAAGTGCTCACAAAGCTATAACAAAGTTCAAATTTTGTTTCCCCCTTCCTTTTGAAATCGGACAAACCATAAAGACCAACCAAACAAACCTTTCAAACCAAACCACTTCAATATAACAACAATCTATCACCCCTAAACACTTCCTTATACACCAAATCACTAAAAATTGACCAAAAACCCAACTTCTTAAATACTCATTGCATGTGAGGTTTTTTTTTACTTTAGTGGGATTTTGAAGAGATTAAACAAAATTACTATTGTAAAACGGATTTAAATGCATGTAAGTAATGAATTTTTGATGGCAAGATTATGTGTGTGTGTGGGTTTCGAACGGCAAGGAGGAGGGAGAGACAAGAAATATGAATTTTTTTGGTAAAAGGATTATGAGTGTATATGTGCTAGTATTTATAGAAAAGAACTTTGATCATTTGGCAACTTTAACCCCTCCTTTCATAAGTCCTTGCAAGTTTAATACAAATTGGTTATATTTCCGTTACTTAGCCGACCAAACACGGGTAACATCACGTTAATAAATATTTTTAAATCCGTCCCACTAAATATAGTTTAAAACCTTTAATAAAACATTGAACCTCGTAAAACACGACCTTTAAACACGGTTTTTACAAAAACTCAGGGAAACAACGAAAAATACAAAATTAACATATTTACGCTCTCGGAGCAATAAAATATATATTTTATGACTTTCTTAAATGCTAAAAACAAATAGAAACTAAATCACAGAATGAACTTCACCAATAAATGGAAATTCTCATCAACCACATATAGCATAACGACTATAATTCTATATACGTAATTATGATAACAACTTAGGCTAAGGAAGACTTTTGACACTGAAACTCAGGTTTGTTACAAATGAACTTGGTAAAATGGATATTATGATATAGACTCTGGAATAGAGGATGTTTACATGAAATAAAAACATAGATATAGAATGGCATTGATAGAGGTTGCGGAGCTCGTTTACTTCTTTAGAGATGCAAGTTACTTTGCATAATGATTAATAAAGCAAACAAAATCCCCCCATTTAATAGAATATGTAAAAAGGTGGTATATATATAAATACAGATGGATATTACCATACATCATATTTAATAGATGGATATTACATTGATTCGAAAATTGAGCGGGTTTAAAACTCACCAAGTGTTAAACCTTTTCGTCGGGTCGAAATATGCGTTTTTTGAAAAATCGACCAGACCGGCGGTTCTGTTCGTTAACAAAGCCGGTTCCATTTGGCAAAGGAACCGGCGGACCCGGTTCTACAGTAAGTTTTGCAAAAATTTGATCAACTTTGAAAGGTCATAAAATACTAAACCCGAAATCCCAAACCAAGTCGTGCCATATACCGTTTCGAAAAAAAAGAACTTATCTACTTTCTAATAAAAAAGGTTAAGATCTGATAAAATGTTTAAGAGTAATCCAATTTTCAAATCTACTACAAAGAGTCCAAAATATGCAGAATTTTGTATTAACATAAAAACTCAAACTTTTGAGTCGGGTAATTTGGGTTGGTATCCTTTGAACATTGATACATCCTTCTTCGAAATTAAAGTATTTTGGTCAGTAATCAAGCTTGGTATACATCGTCATATTCATCGCAAGGCAAAGAAAAGTATTTTTGTATGTTATGCTAACTGACTAGTTGCCTTGATTTGCTTTGCTTGTATATATTGATCGTATGCCTATTTCAAGTTGTATTTGAACTTCTTTATTTGTGAAATATATGTGTCTACCTTATCATTTCTTTCATCTGCTAGTTTGTTACTTTAGTTTCTTAAATAATGTTTATATGGTTTTAAAAGGAGTGTTTGGGATAACTCCTAATTTTGTCAAAAATGTTTTTCTGTAAATGTTTCGTAACCATATTAGGTCATTGATATGAGATGTTGGATTAAAAGCCTTCATAAGATGTAGGAATTACTTGCTTCTCTTAGTCAAAGTTAGTGTTCACAGAAGAGAGGTTTGTGTTACTACTGCTAGCACAAAGATTGTGAAAAATACTCTAAGTAGTTAGTACTGCCAGTATAAACTTAGTACTGCTAGTGTAACTTAGAACTGCTAGTATATGTTAGTACTGCTAGAGTAAAGTTATTACTACTAGAGTAAAGTTAGTACTGGTGGTGGAGAATGAAGAAGATATTCTAAGTAGTTTCTACTGCTTGTACACAGTTAATGTTGTTGGTGTATAAGTTATGGCTGCTAGTGTTTAGAGTTAATGCTGCTGGTACAAAGTTACAACTGTTGACAGAGTTACAACTGCTAATGGATAAAGATTGATTAAAGACAAAGATTGCTTATGTGATATGTATGAGATATTTTTGTAAAAGATACGTATAAGTTATTTGTTTAGAATTTCATGATAACTTTGAAAAATGTTGTAAGCCAGTTAGGACTCCTTGGTGTATAAAAGGAGGTCATATGGCATAGAGTTAGAGATCTAGAAATCATTTGTTTTGATATCAATTAGCTTTTTAGCATAGTATGCATGCATGACCTTCATATAGGGGTCATCATGAAAAAGTGAAAATTGGGATCAACAAAGTTCTTCGATAATCTTTGGTGCTTGTGCATTAAATTCTTGAGAAACAAGATCTGGTACTTCTGAACGAAAAGCATCATGATCTTCAATGATTGTTGCAGCAATGCATGGCTTCAAGTTATTTTCAATTAATTCTTTTGTAGATTTTTCAGCGAGTTGTGATACACCCAGATGAAGAACTTGATTAACTTTCTCGTGGTCTTCCAGAACTATTTAGTTGTTACACACTTCTGTTCCATGATATGGATCGTAAACCCTTGACGTCTACACATCCTGCGAAGTGCACCTGGAAGATGATTGTACTTACTGGAAATTCGTCTTTTAAAGTGTGGAGTGTTAGATTTAGTTGTGGTAGGGAGTGGTACTGTAACACCCTCATTTTTGACATATAGCAGCGGAAGCTAATCTGGGGTATTATTTCATAGTACAATAGTCATAATCATAGAAAATGAATCGTAAAGAGACGTTTTGTAAAATTTAGTTATCATTCATTTATTCATCAGAGTTTTACCAGAAGAGAGATCCCAAAATCTAGAAACATAAAGTTTGAATGATAACAGTTTAGCCATCTTCAAGTCTGTGCCACTCCGTGCCATAAGATGCTCAGTTACCTAAGATAAACATGCTAAAAAGTCAACACAAAGGTTGAGTGAAATTCATAGATTTATGTTAAACAGTTTGAATACAAGTTCAATAGTGGGTTACGTTGTTATACACCCATAAGTGTAATAATTGCAATGAGTACAATTATTATAGAAAACAGTATTATTGCGTCTAAGCTCATGGCACTCAAACTGACTAGTGTATATATCAATAATGATATATATAAAGATAATGGCCCCCGTGTAGGTAATTGCCATATACCTATGAGTTTCAAATATAGTGCGTTTGGTTACCTATCTGGCTAACACAAACGGGATTTGTCAATCCCAATAGGCCTATTCACAATATTCACGTTCACTCGCAAGTGATTAATGGTCTATGATGGTGGGGGTCTTTTGGCATAAAGGGACTTAGACAACAGATGCAATAATATATCAGGATAGCATACATTTAGAAAACACTTGTATTCATGGTTTATAGCATGTATCCCCCTCACGGGTTTATGAAATAGAAGATTTAAAAGTGAGGCTATGAACTCACCTTAACAATATAAGGAAATCTGATTGATGGCAAAAGTATATCAAGTGAAAGTAACGGCTTCGTCACGCAACCTAGGGTGATATGTCAAGTCTTAGTGTGATGGTTTATGTTTCAAAACTTCATAAAGTTTAACGTATATCTTTGATTTATTAAATTATAGAAATATTGTATCGCTGTTCGGGCTATCATAATCCAGAGGCCATGTAGTATCGTTTGAGGAGCCAGGGCACTTTAAATCGTAAACCCAGCAAACTCGTCAAAACAAAAACTCAAATGAAACCCTTCATATGAAATTCCCTAGTAACGTGATACGATAAGATTTTAAGTTTCTTCAAAAGTTAGTTGATGATAAATTATGTTAAATATATAACGAAATAATGCGTCGATTTATGATTAATAACGATAAATGTGTCGAGTTTTAATAAAATCAAGTTTTATAATATTAATATATATTTTTATAATTTATATAAAAATATTATATCTTATATTTTTAAGTTTGCAAAATTGGCAATATATACCTTTGGTTTATAAACTTTTACAACTTTAGTCATTTATATATAAAGTATATATAATTTAAACCTTTAACTTTGAAACTTGGCAAAATAGGTCCTTATAGTTATAACTTTAGAATAATGACATTTTCAGCCCCTTTAGTTATAAATTTCAGAAAGTTACGATATATACCCCTATGCATGGAAATATTTGCAAAACAAGTCCAAAAAGCCATGCAAGCTTATTTTAGGATTCCAAATGATATTTTCAGGTTATAGCTTATTAGAATAAGCTAAAATAAGATGTTCTAACATAACAAAAGTTTAGAAAAAGGATTCGTTAGCTAGAAAATCAAAACGGGTCGTTTTTAGGGTTTTAATAAAAAACACATGGGTTTGAGGATTCAAAGCTTCAAACAAGAGTTCATATATGATCTTAAGAGTATTATGAACATTCTAATATAGATTATAAGTTTATAAAACAATCTAGGCTTACTTGAGCTAAAATGGGTCAAAATGGGTTTTTATGACTCGTATGCCTAGATGGCTCTCAAGAATTCGTTATCTTGCTTCGTTGGATTAATATCTGAGCTTAAGGGACTTCATTGATCCTTCTTGCTGATTTAGAACTCCATATGAGTGTAGATGATGAAATTTGAGGTGTGAAGCAATGTATGTGTAAGTATGCCCTATATATTGATAAGTCAAAAACCCTTGGTGCCCAAGTTTTCTTGGCATCTAAGGGTTTGATAAGTGTCCTAGCTAGCTGAGGTGAGTAAGAGATGCTAGTAGGATGAGTAAGGAAGGCTAGAACTAGCTATGAAGATGTGGAATGGGTGTTTGGAGGCCACGGCTAGAAAAGGAAGACAATGAGGTGACAAGGCTTTCTTGGTGGCCAAGGGTTATGATAGAGGTGATTGTAAGCTTCTTGGTGATGTCATAGAGGTTCTAGGATGCTTACTTGAGGTGCTTGGTTGCTTAAAATGGTTAAAAATGCAAGAAAATGGGTGTCAGGTTCATTTCATTTCGGGTTAGGGTTTAGGGTTTTAAAATGTGGATTAGGGTTAGGATTAGGGATAGATTATGAGTTTAGATTAAGTTTTAGGTGATCGTGATTAGGAATTAGGATTAAGGATTAGGTATAGTTTTTAGGTTTAAGGGTTTAGTTTTAGGTTTAAAGTGAAATTAGGGTTTTAGGGTTTCATTTAGGGTTTAGGGATTTAGATTAGGTTTTAGAATGACTTAGGGATTAGGTTTAGGGTTTAGAAGTCATGTATTAAGTGTTTGTACCTTGTGTTAAAGTGGTGGTAAGAAACCAAAGTGATTTAGGAGGTAAAATGACCTAATTTGACTTTCTTGCATTACTGACTTGTACATTGAGCTTTAGAAAGTTGTAACTTGATTTAGGAGGGAAAAGATATTCAAATGTTATGCTATGATACTTGTACACATGCTTTAAAGGCTTGTATGTTGATCCAAGCTGAATAGAACCTTTCTAAGCCTGTTAAGGGTGGTAGTCAATCTGGATAGATCCAAACTAACTACAAGAGAAACAATGACTATGAACAATATAAGTTATGCGGAAACTAACTTATACTACTAAGAATGACAATGAATAAAACAGAACTTTGATTACTATTAATTTGCAAGATTTCAGAATACTAACTATAAATGTTTATGAAACTTGTATTTCTAACTAGTGTCGTTGGGTTCCTTTTATACATTAAGGAAACCCTAATGGGCTTACAAAATGCGTTAAGTGATCATGCATATCTATTCCTAATATATCTTATGCATATCACTTAAGCAGTACTATCTATATATGCTAGCAGTACTAACTTACTACTAAAAGTACTACTCCTAACAACCAATACAAACATATAATACTAGAGTAATAACTAACTAATACTACCAGTGCTAACTCAGGAAAAAACATAATTCTAACAATCCTCCCCTAAAAAACATGAATGTTCACTTTGTTAAACCTTCATGATTCTTCAGTTTGTGCTTCTTAGAAGCACCTGGAGGATGTATCCAAGCACGCTGCTTACTCTTTAATCTTTTCTTTGATGAACTTGAGCTCTTTTGTTACTTTGTAATTTTGAAATTCTTTAGCTTCTAGTCTTTGTCATCATTACAGCATCTCAGCAACTCAGCAACACCAACTAAGTTGGCTTTGTAGTTTTTGGCAAACTACCAGCCATAAACGGATTTGATGTTTCTTTACCAGTATCCGTTTGCTCTGGAATAGCCAATGCTTCATGTACACAACATGTGCATGATAACCATATAGTTTTGAGTAAACTAACAACCTATCAACGAATTTGAGAAAGTCCTTTTCTCCAGAAGCGTTTGCTCTGGACTAGCCTACTCTTACTGTAAAGCTGGTGAGTTAAGAACCATAAAGAGTTTTTTTTTGGCAAACTATCAGCCATTAATGGATTTGAGAAGTCTTTACCAGAATTCGTTTGCTCTGGACTAGCCAATTCTTGATGTCTGTTAAACATGGTGAACTGATGACCATTTGTTGTGTGGTAATGAAACCAACACTTAAAGATCCTTCTTTCCTCCACCATGGCTTCTAGCTTCATCAATTTTACACTTTGCATCCCTATTTCCCTTGGTTCTAACGGTAACTTGACAGTACTAAGGTTTGCCTGGCAGTACAAAGTTTTGGCCTGGCAGTACAAACTTTTTGCTTACCAGTATTAACCAAAACAGGCAGCACTAACTAACTTAGTACCATATGTAGCTCTCAATCCTAATCCCAAAGATCATAATGAACCTTAATATCATTTTCCAAACTGACAACAATCAACCTGCCATTTTGGCCTCCCTCTAAACTCTGCAGCTATAGTGATCATTCCAATGTTTAACAAGTTAAGGAAATTGAATCTGCTAACATCAAAATCTTAGGTTAAAAGATCAGCCGCATTATCAACAGCTGTGAATCTTAAAGCATCTAGATAAGCTTTTCGTCATAAGCATAGCCCTAATGTGAAGTGGTGCCTAATCTCAATATGCTTTGTTTTGGAGTGAAACACTGGATTCTTTACAATGCAGATTGTGCTTTCATTATCAATGTAGATCTTTGTGTTCATAAAATTGAACCCATATTCAAACTAGTTAATTCCTGAATCCCACAATACTAGCCCCCACAGCAATTTGGCATCAAACATACTCTGCCTCTGTAGTAGAAGTAGCCACAATTGTTTGTTTCTTGCACTGCCATGAGATAAGTCTCCTGCCAAGAAATTGACAACCTCCTGTTGTGGATTTCCTGTCAAGATTTGCTCCAGCATAATCACTGTCAAAATAGGCTTCCAGGTCAAGATGATGAACACACTAGATACCATAGGGTCCCAGTTTGGGTTTGCCTTTGAGGTACCTAAAGATCCTCTTCACAGCATGAAGATGTGAGGTTTTTGGAGTTACCTAAAACCTAGAACAAGCACAGACTGCATACATAATATCAGGCCTAGAAGCAGTCAAGTACATTAAAGAGCCAATCATGGATCTATAAAGATGTACATCCACATCAGCAGCTTCTTCATCTTTGATCAAGGGCTTCTGGCTCTCAATTGGAGTGTTGGCAGTCTTCACACTATCAAAATCAAACTTCTTCAGGATCTATGCAACATACTTATCCTAACTTATGAAAATACCATCTTCTTTCTGTTGGACCTATAATCCAAGAAAGAAGGTGAGCTCTCCCATAGAACTCATCTGTAATCTGCTCTTCATTAATGCCTCAAATTCATCACACCAAGACTTCTTTGTAGAACCAAAAATAATATCATCTACATAAACCTGTACCAACATGATATCATTCTTGTTCTTCTTGATGAAAAGAGTCTTGTCAATGGTTGAGGGGGAGTTTTTTTAAAAATAATATCACTGGCGATTCATAATCTTTTAAAATTATGTTCAACACTTCGCAACCTCATCAAGTTTTACAAGACAATTCTTCTACATTTGGAGTCATTTTTCAAAATGAGTCAATTTTTAAGGGGGAGTTTTTTGAAAAACAATGTTTTAATGATTGTTAGATACATCATCACATGACAATTCTTATGTATTCAACACATTATAAAAAGTCTCAATAACATATCTGGAATAATAATGACTACTTTAAAATATTGTATGTATAAAGATGATTAGGTGTTGAGCACAATTTTTCAAGAATTCATCCAATGACAACACAAAAACATTCAAAATTGTGTTGCTCACCGCGATGCTAACTCCTCAATTTTATATCAATTTACAACTGGTATCATGTTTTTGGGTGTCAACATAGTAAAATGAGGGGAGCAGTTACATGGTTTCATATAATTCATGCTAAAGATTAAAAAAAAATCCCCACGGGAATTTTAAAAGAAGACAAATTTTAGTAGTCATAAAAGTAATTTCAAAAGACTAAGTGAATTAGTATTTAAAATAAGGGGAGAAATGTAATTAAAATGTGATCTTGAAAATAATAAGTGATCTTATCGACTCAAAGTGCTTGATACTCTTCGGAAAAGGTTTTATGGTTACGATCTCATACCCAACAACATCTTATTTCACGACGATTATAAGTCATAATGTGTTATGGTTAGGAATTAGTCCTATGATCAACCAGAACCAGAGGGATCTACCCAAGGACACTCCATAGTTAGAAATAGCAGTCCTTAGGTATGATTGGAGATGAATGAGTTAAGGGAATAATGCCGACTAAGATTGAGCTAACACTGGAACAATCACAACAAGGTGTTAGTAATGACGTCTTGGTAAGCATTGAAGGGGTTGAAGAATGAAAAATAAATGTATGGATAAAGGTGGGGAAAAGAAGAATCCCTCCCTACACTGAGGAGAAACCAAGACTCAATACATATAACTATCAGTATTTCACAAGATGAAATCTGAAATTGGAAGACGACATCATAGACCATTGATCAAATGCACACCCCTCCCCAGCCATTCGAGTTCTCCTGAAATAGAAACTTGTCACATTTGTCATAAGGAGAATACACACGACTTCTATTGACTTTCTCACTCAGAGTTAGTAATATTGAATATGGTTGCCAGTCTGCTCACAGCCCTCCGATTACTAAAACCAAAACGCACTAATCGAGTCTAGAGCCAAGAGATCAATAAATAAATCTCATTAGGACACATTCCATGACAAAACACTTGTTGAACACCAATAAGTTCACAAGCTGTTAACAAGAGTCCTACGCAGTTAATCCTTGTGATTTGCCAAGAACTTTCGAGTGATACATTAATATACACAGTGAAGATGGAAATCCAGCTTGATCCCAACATAAAACAAGCTCTTGGTAAGGGGACTACAAGATTCTATATGAATCAAACTTGTGTCAACTGAAAGAAGACGATGGTGGCGATTTCTAGTGAATCAAACTTATTCCATAAAATGGAATTGACGACTCAAATCAAAAAAGATAGTAACTATTTGATTCCACTCATAATCGTGTTGTTCCTGCTTTGAGGATGTTTCGGTATTAAGAACAAGCAAGTACGGTGAATCTAATGCATCTGCGTTAGAGGATCTAACACTTTGAGCTGGAAACCCTGTCAAGGAGGTTTCTTCCCTAAATTGAAACTACCTGATCACAGGTACAATCTTATATAGTAAAATGTCCTCAAACGTAAATTGGAGGTTTAATTCACCGAATCTTGACGAATGATACAAAGGCCATATTCACCATAAACTATCTGTTTATCACTACATAATGCAGGTACAAAACGACGGTGTTTGCGGCCTCATTCCAGCAGAGGCTAACTCCATTACCAACATCTCATAACTCAGACTACAAAGACATACTATAAGCATCAAGATTCAAGTATCAAGAAAGCTTAAGTATTAAAGACAAAGACTTCTGCATACTCTGATATTAGAGATAACTCCTCAAAAATCAAGCTTCGAGGGAGATTATTAGCAAGCTTTCAAGAAGATGCAATTACACATCATAACCCTTTAAAGTCCTCTTTGATGGTAACTATTAGTACTTACGCTAGCGATAGAGGTTTGATCCTTTATCAAGCATATGGTAACTTATATGCTATGACTAGGTAATGAGTGTTAAATTTTCGATTTCCATATTGTTATAATTCATTATACACCGAGTGAGAGAGAGAGAATCCAAACACTTATTGTGAGGTGCTAGTGTATTTTTCCCGTGCTTCTAGTTACGAGGTCTATATGGTTGTGCCATGAAGCCTTTAAAGAGTAAGTTAAATGCCCCCGATATGTATCTTGTTAAGGTAGAAAAGCTTATTTGCTTGAGGGCAAGCAAATCCCAAGTGTAGGGGTATGTGATGAGGTGTATTTTTATACACTTTTTCGGGGCCATTTTACCCTTATAATCATGCAAAAATGTCTTAAATATGTGCTTAATCGTTTCTTTTTGCATTTTTAGCATTTGGAAGACATTTGGTGGAAATACACATGATTTGGGCTCAATTTGGGAAGAAAACGAACAAGGTAGCTAACGGGTATGAAGATTGATGAAGATTCAAGACCAGGCTTTGGAGACGCTGTCTGAATATTTTCGATCGCGTCTGGACTCAAGTAGGACGCCGTCTGAATCATGGAGACAGCGTCTGGATCAACCGTCAAGTTTGAAGACCCAAAGAAACCCTAGCTTGACGACGACGTCAGAAAAATGGCGACGCCGTCGCGGCCTAAATTCTATATATACAAACTCAATTCTACGTTTTTCATATACACTTTTGATAGAAGAAATTAAGGTTTAGTTCGTGGGAGAACAAGGTGTACCAGATTTTGGGAGTATTTTAGGGTTTCTCAACCCTTATATACTATCCTTAGTAGCTTGATTCATCATAGTGAAGTTCTTTTATCTTTTATCTTTCAATATGTCTTATTGTTTGATATATAATTATGCTTCCTTTATCTTGAACATGCTTGGCTAGATATTTTAAGTGTTTGCTTATGATTGTATGTGAATTATTATGTAGATCTTAACTTTGTTGTCTCTTGTTGATGTGTGTGCATGTTTAGTCCCTAATCGTGAGTTCTTGGGAGACATGATTGCGCAAAAAGGATTCCACCGGTAATAGCCTTCATACTACCTTACCCTTGTTTGGATGATCCCCTTTAGGTATTAATACAAACGCGTTTATCTAGACTAGGGGCCTTGTAATAGTCATCATACTACCTTACTTGTGCGTTGCTCTAATTAGTTATTTCGTAAACGGCGTTTTCGTGTAATTCGCCATGCATTAGAATTGTACCTACATATACATCATAAATGTGACAAGGCAATAGTGTTAGGAGAAGCTACCAAGGATCATACATGATTAAGTAAACACTATTCTCTCATCATACGAATTCCCCTAATCTTAGTTAGTTTAATTTAGTTTTAATTAGTAGTTCAAAACAAACCACACCCGAGATTTTACTTGCTTTCTTAAAATATAAAAATACAAAAATATTCTTCTCTCAACCTCTAGTTCTTAGCTACATTCAATTAGGACCTTTACTGACGCCTATTCCCCTAGAGAATGATAACAACCCCTGTGTCTTGCCTATACTACACTACAACGGTTAGGTACCATACCTAGGGAGTTGTAAAACTTGAAGTGAAGTTTACAACCTCATCAAAAGACCAAAGAAAATTTACGTAGCTTAAAAAAATTCTTATTTAATAACCTGAAATTCACCACCTGTAACCTGCGTTCTATGACTACTCAACAACCAAATAAAGTTCATAAACAGGCAAAAACACAAATAAAAAAGACATAAAATGATCGCTAATCTAAAATTCTTCCAATCGATAGGCCTCTCCTATAAAGCTAACAATTCACTAATATGCACTTAAGGAGTGTTTGTGTCACCTTATATAGCGGGCTTATCAAATCTGGCTTACCTGATTATTGTTGCAGCCAAATTTGGTTTGGTAGTTTACCATGGTGACATATTATTGTTATCCAAATCACTCATCACTGCTGCAAGTTTCAGAAGCTAAAAAAAATGGTTGTACATTATACATTGTCGATTACACATTTACACCATAGTATACAGGTACGTCAACCAACTTAATTTTGTTTTACTATGATCACCAATTTATTTCCAAAAGAATGCATTTAAAATGTAGGCTAACCTTACTGATTTTAGTTGGCACCACAATGGTAAACTACCAAACCAAATTTCCTATGTAAGATGTACCCACAATATGCAAAGAAACCCCACCATGCTTTATTTTGTACGTATAACTCAATCTCACATACACATGTAACACATGCATGAGAATAGTGTATAAAAAAGAATGGATATAATTCATTTTTTACCTACATAGTCGGGAGCTGATATAATTCACTACCTTTAGTAATTCTGTTTGCAGATAGTTATATGTATGCAACAGATAGAATGATCATGGACAGATTCGTATCACGTCTTGTCAGATCCCATATACATATAACTCTGTCAAAAGCGCAGCACCCGCAAGTTTACGCCTGTTGCATTCTGTTGGCCTGCATAACAATCACAAAATTATAAGTAAGCATGAACATTATGTAATACAGTTTAAATATTAAATGTAGAACTGGAGTCAAAATTAAAAAACAATGCAATGTCTATCAAGCGACATTGATTCAAAATGTACTTATATAACCTTAAAAGTTTCAAAATAAGCGAAAAAATTGAGCTTATGAAACATAAGCCTAAAAGCAAGTAAGCCAGAAGGCAGCTATATATGCCGAAACAAACACCCCGTAAATTCTGAGATACTAGAATTTTCAAAAAGCCCTAATATATGAATTACCTGATTATCGAAACACCAATGCTTCTTGAGCCCCTACCCAATCATACTTGTTCCTCATTTGTTCTTCATTAACACACACCGTTGGTTAGATCGATGCAGGTGGGTTTCCGTCTAAATAAAATGTATCACACAAATTTTAACATAAGGAAAACAACATAAATAAAAAAAACACGCGCAGAGAGTTTAGGATAAAAACATACCAACTCCTTTTGCAATAGCACTTTGGATGAAAGTCATTTCAACATTATCTAAGCATTCAATTTTTTACAGCGTGGACAGTACTAAGCACAACCATCGGCAAAACATGTCATTTGTGTTGCAAATTCACTAACAGGTGCAAAACAGAAATAGAAGACGGAAGACCAACGCCAAACCAACAACACAGACCACAACACCCTTTTTTTCCCAAAGACACAATCACACACACTGTTTTTCTGTTTCTTTCTGGAACACATGCACCAAATCCAGAAAATTCCAGATCGTAACTCACGACTTAGAATAATGACGTCAGCACAAAAAATCATAAGAGAGAGCAGTGGAACAACATGCAACACACATAACCCAAAGTTGCGAACATATGTAGCCAGTGGAAGTTGAGGCTCAGATCTGCATATATAGAAATGCAATCACACACACGCCGTGGCTGCAACCACACCACGGGTGTGGTTGCCCTGCCAACATACGCGCGTTCATAAATAAATTATGATCCGAAGAAACATAAATGTAGAAAAATATCATCATTGCCCGTTACTTAACCCATAATGTCTAGCATATTCATTAACTAAATGCATGCCCTCGTTATCCCTCAATAACCACATCAGTATCGAATAAATGCAGTCCTCATTATCCCTCAATGATCACATCAGTATAAAAAATCATGCGAAAGAGCAGTATTGACCCAATTATTTCACTAACCCAAGCATTATTCAATCAAATGTTATAAATTTATCCGCCATGGCTGTAGAATCAGTAACTTGCCACGCCAAGATACAGACAATCTCAAGGATAAATCCGCCATGGTTGCAAAGTTACGAACCTGCCCTGCCAAAAAGCAACTAAACTCCAATAGCACTCTTTTGCCAACACCATAGTACACGCTTGCCAAAGTGTAACAATTACTAATTCAATTCAATTTGAACAAAGAGCAGTAAAAATTACTATTCAATCTCTCCCACACTCTTATTCAACTCCCATAATCACCATCGTCACGCAGCCGTCTTATCGTCGCACGCAATGGATAGCGGCAACGAAGAGAACGGTGGCATCATAAGAGCATAAGCCTAAAGTATAAGCAAGCCCGAACCATAAACCATAATTGTAAACAAAAAGCATAGAGATCATAAAATCAAACAGGAAAACATATACCTCCATTTTTGCAAAATTAATAATGCCATAAAAAATAGTTAGCAACCCTAACACGAAACAACAATTGTGCCACCAAAACCACCACCACCAAGGAAACTTCCTTGGCTCGTATGTAACTGCAGCAACAAAGAACAACCCACAATTATAACTTTTACTAAAAGGCACCCTTGGCTCATATGTAATTGCAGCAACAAAGAACAACCCACAATTAAAAAAGAACGCCAAGAACAAACCCTAAACCCATGTTCTGCTTTTAGAGAGAGAGAGAGAGCAATAAAGATCGGTGAGATCTATTTTTAGAGAGAGAGGACAAAATATTGAGAGAGGTGGCGGGTGGGGAGAAAGAGCATGTGTGGGTGTGTTGAAGAAGAATCGAGAGAAAAAATGGGGCGGTGTGATAAAAACATAAAAAATAAGTCGGGTTGGATCCGGGTCAACAGCCGGGTAACGGTGGGTTCCGTTTGTGTTTCTAGCAGGTCAACCCGGTTGAAAATTAGTGGCATTAAATGAGGACATTAAATGAACTTTTATATTAAAAAATACTAGCTTTTAATTAAATTAGTAATTATTTTATACCTATCTTTTCAAATTTTGATTATTAAGTGTATCGATTGACGCTTTTTTTTATCAAATCATGTATTTTGGGAAATCAAATTATATATTTCTAAGAATTGATACACATAATAATCAAAATTTGAAAAGATTTGCATAAAATAATCGCCTTGCCGGATATATTTTACCAAGTGTCAACTTTTTAGAGGCTATCGATTCCTCAATTTGCTTTTTTAGTTGGTAACAATCATTTGTGTTGTGCCCCCTATCCCCATGGTAATCGCAAATTTTGTTCATGTTCTTGCTTTCTACGGTTCTCACCAGATGAGAAGAATGAGGAAAGTTAACCTTATCCATATCAAGGATTTCCTTCGGAGTCTTTGTCAGAGGAGTGTACCCGTCTTTCTTTACATACGAAGCGCAAGTGCCCAGACTCCACTGGTTGTTCCTATTCCTGGACCAAGCTATCTTTTTCATTGTTTTATCTCATAATGGAGTTCTAGCCGCGTGGAATCATCAGTTGTTGTTTCTCCTCGGATGAAAGCTTTGACCCTCTCAAACATCTCATCCACAATCTTTAGGATCTTATCATTCAACTTTTTTGCTAGCTCTGGATGCCCGTGACCATGCATGAAAGTTGATATCCTTAGCACCTAAGGTACTCCTTTGATGTGCAAACTCTCAGCCTTGAAACAATCCATAAATGCTTATAACCTTTCATTTGGCTTCCTCTTGATCCCATTGATCTCCGTCGGATCCTTGGCATACCTTTCTGCTGTGAAAAATCTTCTAGAAACTTCTGGCTTACATGTGCAAAAACATCGACACTCTTGGGGTCAAGGTCGTCAAACCAATTCCTCGTCACAACACCCAATATTTGGTGAAACATCTTGCACCATACGGGCATATGCCACTCCTCTTGCTCCGTTGCAGCATAAAAGACGATGAGATGATCATGTAGATCTTTATTCCTTTCATAAACACAAACATTTTAGGGGAGCTTGACCCTTTGATGATATCTGAAATGAGTGATTTGCGATGTAAAGGGCATAGGCTTGGGCCTCTTGTAGGGTGTGCTCGGATCCTCTAAACTAGCCTTTGACATGTAGGGTTCTGGTGGTCACCCACATGGGTATGTACATGTACAACGAAAAATAAATAGATAAATCAATGCAAACCAAAACATTAATAGTCATATCTTCCTATACAATGATATAACCTAACTAACACGTATAAAGGGTGTTTAGAAAAACTTACTTGTTAATCCTACTATACGTAAGCTCCTTTAAACTTTTCAACTGCATGGAACGCCTTCTTCTGATGTTTCACTTGAACTTTTAGGGGTTTAGAATTGATCATCACTTCTGGACTGCGTCAGGTATCCACCAGTACTTCACATGTAGGACTAGGGCTACGAACCTATCATAAGTTAGGCGAGTATGAAATTCGGGTAAAACCCTAATTGATCTTTGGGATCAAAAGGGTTCGATTAAGGTTTCAGGGAAACCCTAATCGATCATGTAATAGAAATTGACACATGGGACTCGAACCCTTATGTTCGTCGACTTGGAGTCAACTTGGTCGACTAAAGGTTGTCGACCAAGGGTTTTAACCAAAAGGGATTTATCCCTTTTAGTGTTTTGTCCGATCGCAAGAAAGAGAAAGATGGGAGAGAGAGATTTAGGGTTTGAGGAGTTTATTGTGTTATGTGTGAAAAACCTTCTCAAAGCCTTTGTTTATATAGGGCTTAAGAGGAGGTTCTAGATTACTTCGAAACCAAGTAATCTAGTTTGACAATGAGTCAAACTCTTCCCTTCCGTGGGAGTTTCGACCGACCTACACAAACACCCCTTGGGGTTGTTTGTTTGGTCTTTTGTCGTATTACACCCTCTAATATTTATCTAGGATAAATATTATACTTTGTGTAATTACCGTCGATAACATCAAATAGTATCTATATTTCTGTATCAAATTCTCATGTTTATTGCCTCATTTTATATTGTTGTATATGAGTCTGGTACTTAATTCATTCATATTTGCAGATTAAGGTTATTCAAGGCATTGAAACGGAAAGATGCGGAAATGGCCAAAAATGGACAAAATACGCGAATTTGCATTCATGAATAGTTACGACATAATAGATGGCTTACATTTACGCCATAATCAACACGTAGACATGAATCTTAGAAGTCTAGATGCAAAAGAGTTACGACGTTAGCATCTGGATGGACTTACGTCGTAACAAGTACCTTGGGCGCGAAGCTTGACTTATTGAAGAGAGTTACAACGTAAGTAAGTCGTTGGACTTAAGTCGTAACCAAGCATTAATTTACGTAAGAATGTAAGCTTAAAAAGAATTACGTCGTTAGTAGATCGTTGGACTTACGTCGTAACAAGCACCTTGAACGCCAAGTTTTGATAACTTCAGGGACCTAACGTGTGCAATTCGTATGTAGTTTGGTATTAACTACAAGGATCGAAAGTTTTACGATGAGAACGATGGAGGGCCTTTTTCGTACAAGTCCTAAACTTGCCATGCCCTATAAATATAAAACAAATGAATTCAGATTCTTCATTCTTTGTTTTAGGTTTTCAGTGTCAATGAACGAGAAAAAAGAGAGGCGAGCAGGAGGTTTCGAGTAGGGGCAAACCCTTCGGGGTTATGGCATTGGACTAGAGGATCGAGATCAAGGGTTTAGCATCATATGTACACATACTTTAACAATTAAAGTTTGATTTAATTTAATTATCCTTCATTGATTTAAATGATCTTATTATTTATTGTGTATGGTATTTATTGTGTTTGATTATTTGTTCTTGGTATTTATGTAGTTTATGATCTTTTATCTGTATGATTTTAATCTTATAGTTTAATTTAATGATCTTAATGGATAATTTATTATGTGTGCCCTAGATCCTTACATTTTGGAATGAATTATGAATCTTAGGTTGAGAATGTGCTAGGAGTAGGACACGAGCTGAAACTGGCATGCTTAATTATGGATGATCATTCCCTCTTAGTTGTTAGATTCATGACCATTGACTAACCCTTATTAGGAGTAATTCATTAAAAAGTTTAAGATAATATTGGGTGTCAGTGGTTAACTTATAGGTATTGGGTGTTAGTGAGAAACATACGGGCGCATCTCATAGATTAGTTGGAAGGCTTTGATGATCGTGAAATGAACTTCGGTCAATTCTCGCGAGGGTTCACGGTTCATAAGTTAGGCGAGGAGGTTTGTTTGAGCCTAATGACTTTAGATGCCTCTATTAAGATTGTCCTTAGACATTGTTTAATTGTCATTTTTTTGGATATCCTGTTTGTATATTGGTTGATCCCTGAATTTTGGTAGTGTTAAGGTTAGTTAGTAAGTACGTGTGAACAATTGAAAGCTAGTCTAATAAGTTACTCGAAATGGGATGGCATTCATTTTGATTGTAGGGGTTGACCATATCACCGCCTATACTAGATTAGATACTTATAAAGCGCATGTAGACTCTTATTTAGGTGGCACCTAATGCGGGTTTAAATGTCGAGAAGTAGGATTGTTGACATTATATAAGTCTATAGGATAGTTGGTTACCTAATGACTATGAACTAGATACCCGATTTTCGTGACCAACAGGACTGGGATCATAGGAATTATAGGTTAGGTTATGATGGCCGCGTGGGCCTAATGATATTAGAACCACTAATTAGAACAAGAATTAAACATTACGTGTAGGATTATGATTAAGGGACATAAGGAAGTTAACTAGGTAAATGCATTCATCCCTCTTAGTTGATTGCCATTGTATCATTTGCTTTAAGTAATTTAGGTTTATTAAACACAATCATGTGGATCTAAAACACATTTGATGGTGTCGTCATGTAGGTAATATTTATTATCAAGTTATACATTTATATTTTGCCGACTTTACCTAAAACAACACTTTAACGGGTAGTGTACCCGATCAGATGTAGTTTCATTGGTAAGTAGGGTGTCGATCACTAAGAGCGAGAACAAAATCTTTTATTCTATCAATATTTTGGTTAACTAAACTAGGTTATTTCTAATCTATGTTAAACCTATGCTAAACCTATGTTAATCCTAATTCTAATGGATAAAGGGGGTTTTTAGTCTGATAGACTGACACAAGTTTTGTGGTAACTTAGATCAATTTAAAACATAATAACACACGCGAGCAGATAGACAGAAGATAGAAGAATGGTCTAGCCAAATATAAGAAAATTGTATTAACCATGATTAATCAAATTAAAACGTTGGTTTGTTTATTTAGTGCAATGAGTGCTTATCTCGAGGCGGCATATCATTCCAAGATTTAGGCGGGACTTCTTCCTAAAACCTAGACACGTAGAATATTGTCACAATTAAACGCATCCGCATAAAGCATCCTATTTGCTGAATATAGTCTATGTTAGGTGATTAATAATTATGATCTTATTAAACCCTAGCTCATAGAGACTTTACCCACTTACTGCTTAATGACAATTTATATTTAAGTAGTCCACTATTCAAGTCTTTACCAAAGGAATCAGTACGTTATTTGTTGATCCTAGGTCCCCTGCTAGTCCAACTTGTTTACATATCCCAAAGGTAAAGATAGGGCATTAATTGTGATCCTATTGTTCTATATATATAAATCATTATATGGAGAGCCATCCCGGCATCTAGCTAACTTGGTCAGTATCACTAGATCTAGTTGATGATAGGTCGCATACAAAAGCACATAAACAAGTATGAATTGATAAACATAAACAAGCAATCAACGATAAATAAAGCATTCGATATAAACAAACCAAACATTCAAATCTTCATAAGCATGGCTAATACCTAAGGGTATTAGCCCTTAATCATTGTAAGCAATACAAAAGTAATAATTCAACCAAGGTAAACTAACCGAGTTAAATGAATGATACTAAAAATTAAACGATTACTAGAGTATAGGAGATTACAAGGTGTTTCCTATGGAATTAGTTGCTTTGCTTGACCTTTTCTGCTCTTCTTGTCTTCTGAAAATCGACTTTTATGGTTAAGGTATCAAAAATATGATCAAGCACACTGAAAACCCGTTTTTAGGTCTTCTATTTATAGTGTTTGGAATTTATTACTATATTGTGGTTAAGGTATCAAAAATATTTTATTACTATATTGTGAATACGACGTATAGAATCATCTGGATACGGCGTATTGGTTGTCAGAACAATATTCTTCAAATGTCTTCGTTTAAGCTCCAAATTGCGTGCCTTTTAGCTAATCTTCACAAAGTACTCCATAATTATTGCAAATCTCAAATATAAATGATTAAACACCAGTTCTTGCAATAATTATACAAAATGGGTTATTTACATGGATAAATGATGCTATAAAAGTGACGTTATTTGATGTCATCAAATATCCCTTACTTGAATCCTACTTATCCTCAAGTTGCCTTTAGAAATTTATGAAAATGTATCCCTACGGATTTTTGGTTTTTATTTACATAGGAAAATAATGTTATTAAAATGACGTTATTTGATGGTCATCCAAATATCCCCCCACTTGAATCCTACTGTCTCAGTAGCCTTATAAAGATTATAAAAATGTATCCCCAAGGAATTTTTCCGTTAAGCATTTATTTGATCAATTACAAGTACACAACCAAACACCTCACAAAATTAGAAGATGAAAACACTCAAATCACTCAACTAATCTATATGGTAACATCTAACTAATTTGCTCAATTGCAAGGTCGTGACGAGTATTCTATCATAGGCTTGTCAATGATACACATCTCCACCACTAGAGCTAAAGAGTAACAAGTTTATAAAGGTAAATTAGGCTTTATTTATAAGGCTTATAAGGGTTTGATCACTTTATCTAGTCTCTACCGATACCAATATTCCAGAAAAGGTGACAAAGACCATACATACACACCCATAATGATAGGATAGACACATATGACTGCATTCAAACCTTAACTCGAATAAGCTAAATAGTAGGACTAGTAGAGTGATATAGGGTATGGATATTCTAATTTTTACCAAAAGTAATAAACCACAGGTGCAGAATCACACGATAATGTGCCGTAACGACGGAATAGACATGCATGATTCGATCACATCCTCATTCGAGTAAAACCTAAGGTTAATCATTAGGAAAGGGAAATAATTGTTGTTAAATAAAAATTTACGAAACAAATAGACTAAGTCCAAACAGATAAGGTACAAGTTTCTAGATACTGTTTCCCGACCGTTACCATTTTTAAGACACGTAAACATTTACACAAACGTCTTGATCATAGATCAAAAACAAAAACTTAAGTTGGCGTTCCTGTAACAGTCAACTCCCAATCATCCCATACTTTACATACTTTTACAAAGACAAGTGGCGATATCTACCACTTTATACAAAACTTTACATCGTTGATTTATAACCATCTATCAACGAATAATCGATCCTTCAAATAATATCATCGGTTTAAGCTTTAACGAACCGACTATCTTCAGACTTTCCTCCTCTTTTTGTCGCAATTTTCTAATTTTTTTTTTCATATACAATACTACGAACCTTGGTGTAATTTCACCATCTTCACGATCATAATAACTCTGGATAATTTCTTCGATAATTCTTCGTTCTTCGGACGTACCAATAATTGTGATGGTAGTAAAAATACATGAGTTTAACTACTTTTACATTCCCAATTGCAATGTGTAATTTCTCAACCATACCAGAGATAGAAAATGACACAAGACACAGGAAATACATACTTTACGCTTAAAGCAACTAGTAACTGATAAATGGACTTAATCAAACATGGTAGGCTAAGGTATAAAGGTGTAACGAAACAAATAGTTGGTGTTATCTTAAAGGATTGACTCTACTGGTTTTTCTAGGGGTATCTTACTCTTAAAATGAGAGTAAACAAAGGGTTTATACGGGGGTTAACTAACCAGTGTTGTTAGTTAATAACACAACATATATAGGCTTTTTGGATGTAATCCTAGAAATTTACTAGTTTAAACAAGTTACTCCATCTATATTCATAGTACTCATTATTATGGTCTCAAATAGATATACCAAGCCAAGTTCTAAAGTCTACAACATCACCGACACACTCATATTTTTGTGGGATTTTAGGTAAACATTTGGAAACGGATAAGGCGAAATCCTCATAATATCTAATAAGGGTTTTGTGTGCAGGTTATGTAACCAATAATTTAACAAAAGTATGCTTGAAAAAAATATTAAATTTAAGCATAATTTAATCATTTTAATTTGAAAAATAGGACAAGTAACGTTCTAATTCTCACCTCCACTTAAATTATAACATCGTCCTAATTGTTTTGATAAACATAATTAAAAACAGGGAATTAAAAGAATTAGAACGAAGAAACTCTGATATTGTCGTATGTTATTCATGTTGAGTTTATGAGCAAGAATGTGTGTTGTAAATGCGTCTGAATTCTAGCATGACTACAACACACATAGGATTCCATATGATCGATACTTCACCAACGTTGTCGATTTCTTTCCAGCGAGGTCATGTGCAAAATATAAAAAAACCATGCAATCCTATCTCGGGTATCCTATGGATAATAATAAAAAAAATAAGCTGTACAGGAGACCAATACGTCGTATACAAAAACCTGGATACTCCGTATAGAGAAACCGGTAAAAAGTATCTATACGGGTCAGTTCTAATGAATACGCCGTATCATATAATGAATACGCCGTATTAAAAGAACTGACAATAATGTTTTAAATATGAAAAAATAAAGGACTGATAACATCCAGACAATCAATACGTCGTATGATATGTAGTGAATACGCCGTATTAATGTCTGGGAAGACAGACTGGATAAAAAATAAATAAAAACTGTCCGGGTTGAATCGTGGGAAGCACTTTTCTTTTCAGCTAAGTCTTTAAGTTAGACTTTTTCTTCAGCTTCCTTACGTCGTATCTTTATTGAATTCAACGACTTTTTTCTTCGTATCAAATGTCCATCATGGTACATCTTCAAAACCTTTGCCCATTGACCGTGAAGTAATTCTTTTTTGTCTGGTGGTGATTTATCGTTCATACGATTCTCGGTTTTGAACACATTTTGGCCCATACCAATTTGATTTGAGGTCCGGATGCAATTCAATCTGAGAGTTAAATAACAAGACCTTGAAGCCTTAAGTTTTATATTCAATCTCTCCTTCTCTAACTTTAATGTCTTTCTACCCTCTATCCTAAGAGTATGACATTTCTTAGTTTCTTTCCTTATAGATTTAGGTGTTCTCTTGTATGCTCCATTCTTCTTCAATTACCATCATATTCATTATATTCCATCAATTCATTAAGTTCCATGAAACAATTTTTAGCTGCAGCCGCAAGGTCCATGTTGCACATTTCAATGCCCAAAAAGCTTTATGCTTGATCTCCACAGGTAGGTGACAAGCTTTCCCATAAACCAATCTAACCCATGGGTGTTTTGTAGGCGGTTCTAAATGCCCACAATGCATCATTGAGATTTTCAGACCAATCCTTGGGGTTATATCCAACTGACCTCTCTAAAATACGTTTAATAGCTCTATTGGTCACTTTAGTTTGTCCATTGGTTTGTGGGTGGTATGCTGTTGATAATTTATGAGTCACTCCATATTTTCGTAAGGCTTTTTCTAATTAAAAGTTACAAAAATGTGTCTCCCGGTCACTAATTAAAGCCTTAGGAACTCCAAATTTGGCAAACAACCCTCTTAAAAATTTAATCACAACACGAGCATCATTCGTAGGAAGTGCTTGAGCCTCGACCCATTTTGATACATAATCAACCACCACTAATATATATTTGTTTCCCCTCGAGTTAGGAAAGGGACCCATAAAGTCTAGTCCCCGTATGTCAAACACTTCACATACCTGAATATTGTTTTGAGGCATCTCGCTTCTTGATGATATGTTTCTCGATCTTTGACATGCGTCACATCTCATTACGTAATCTCTAGCATCCTTAAAGATACTAGGCCAAAAGAATCCTGATTCGTAGACCTTTCTTTTAGTAATCGAGGCACTATGATGTCCCCCAGTCGGCCCAGAATGGCAGTGTGCCAAGATTTTAAGGATTTTGCTTCCAATAACGCATCGCCTCATTATATTGTCTGGACATAACTTGAATGCGTACGGCTCATCCCAAAAATAGTTCTTTACTTGAGAGAAAAACCTTCTTCTTTTTTCTGGTGTCCATCTTGGAGGCACAGTCTTTCCAACAATATAATTAACATAATCAGCATACCACGGCTCATCGTCATTAGGCTTGGCTTTCAGCATCATAAGATGTTCGTCGGGAAATTCGTCGGCGATCTTTTCTTCTGTACCCCCAAATCTGGGTTCTCAAGCCTTGATAAGTGATCTGCAGCTAAGCTTTCTGCCTTTTTTATCTTTAATTTCGATATCAAACCCTTGAAGAAGCAAAACCTACTTTATAAGCCTAGGTTTGACATAATGTTTACTGAACAAATACTTCAAAGCAGAATGGTCAGTGTAGACTATAGTTTTTAACAAGATAAGATAGGGAATAAACTTATCAAAAGAGAAAACAACTGCAAGAAGTTCTTTTTCAGTAGTGGTGTAATGTTCTTGGGCATTATTCAGTGTTTTGCTAGCATAATAGATCGGTTTGAATTTCCCGTCTATTCGTTGTCCTAAAATGGCTCCAACAGCAAAATCACTAGCATCATACATTAATTCAAAGGGGACATTTTAATCGGGAGATATTATAATAGGTGCAGTAGTTAATTTTTCTTTCAAAACATTAAATGCCTTTTTGCAATCATCAGAAAAATCAAACTTTGCGTCTTTCATCAAAAGTTGGGTCATTGGTTTAGAGATCATGGAAAAATCTTTTATGAATCTTCGATAAAACCCTGCATGACCTAAGAAACTTCTAACACCTTTTACGTTTGTCGGGTAAGGTAACTTAGCTATTACATCGATCTTAGCTCTATCAACTTCGATACTTGCCCCAGAAATTTTGTGTCCCAAAACAATCCCTTCTTTTACCATAAAATGACATTTTTCCCAATTCAGCACAAGGTTGGTTTTTTTCAAAATTAGCGAAATCTAAATTAGCAAGATAACAATTAAAAGAGTTACCAAATACCGAGAAGTCGTCCATGAACACTTCCATAAAGTCTTCCACCATGTCATGGAAAATTGCCGTTATAGATCTTTGAAAAGTTGCATGTGCGTTGCATAACCCAAATGACATTCTCCTGTAATCAAAAGTTCCATAAGGACAAGTGAACGTCGTCTTTTCTTGATCTTCGGGTGCGATCGGAATTTGGAAGAATCCTGAAAAACCATCAAGAAAACAGTAATATTTATTCCCAAATAAACGTTCTAACATTTGATCAATAAATGGAAGAGGGAAGTGATCTTTTCGAGTTGCTTCAATAAGTTTTGCGATAATCGATGCACTTTCGCCATCCTGTAACTGTGTGAGAAGGAATCAATTTGTTGTTGTCATTCAAGACTACAATCATTCCTCCTTTCTTTGCGACAACATGAATAGGGCTAACCCACGAACTGTCTGAGATGGGATAAATCAAACCAGAATCAAGTAACTTAACAATCTCATTTTTCACTACATCTTGGACTTTAGGATTTAAACGCATTTGGGGCTGAATGACCGGTTTGAAGTCATCCTCCATTAAGATCTTGTGTGTGGAATAAAGGGCTTATTCCCTTGATATCCGTCATTTTCCAAGCAATTGCTCCCTTACATTTCTCCAATACCTGCAAAAGCAATATTTTCTCCTTTTCGGACTATTTAGATGAGATAATTATAAGAAATGATTTATCACCATGTAGATATGTGTATTTTAAGTGATGTGGTAAATCTTTCAGCTTAGGTTTCTTTTCATCAATCTTATTGGCACTAGCCGAATAAAGGTGTTTACTTTTTACTTCATCAGATCTTGTTGCTTCATGTGTTACTGAATACGGTGTATTAATAGGGTCGATACGCCGTATTGGTGTCCCAAGATTAAAATCGTTACCAGACTAATCTTCTATAGAATCACAACTTTCTAGGTCAGCTTGATTAAATGATTTTTCTAGATCCTTAAGTATAAATGAATCCAACTGATCACTCCCTAACAATTCTTGAGTTTCTACATTGATTGTTTTATCTAAGTTATCTATGCCATAGCACTCATCATCCTCAGCGGGTGGTCTCTTAATTGATTGATCCTATGTCAAAGATTACTTCATCATCCCCTACCCTAAGTGTTATCTTTTTATTGAATACGTCTATCATTGCTCGAGCTGTTGCCAGAAATGGTCTCCCTAAAATTATCGGAATTCTATAGTCCTCGGGCATATCTAAGATAACGAAATCGATGGGGAGGATGAATTTATCAACTTTTATAAGCACATTTTCAATTATTCCCCTCGGGTATTGGATGGATCTATCTTCAAGTTCTAAGCTCATTCTAGTAGGTTTGGGTTCCTCTAGACCTAACTTTTCATACATCGTGTATAGCATTAAACATATACTAGCTCCTAGGTTTGTTAACGCATTATTAATATGTAAGTGGCCAATGTTACAAGGAATAGTAAAACTCCCTGGGTCTTTTTTCCTTTGATGGCAGTTTGTTGAGTTATACGGCCGAGCACCTTTCATTCATCGTAACTGTACAAGCTTCTTTAAGCCTGGCCTTATTTGTCAGCAAACTTTTCAGAAATTTAGCGTATTTTGGCATTTGAGCTAGGGCCTCAATGAACGGAAAATTGATATGGAGTTGCTTTAGATTTTCTAAGAACTTCCGTCGCTGAGCTTCTACCTTTTCTTTTCTTAATTTGCGGGGAAAAAGGATCGATGGTGTCTGTTCCTCAATTGATGGTTGAACAACTTGTTCTTTGGCTTTCTGAGGTTCATTTTCAACGATGACTTCTTTTGGTGCATCTGGTTTGTCGTGAATGAAAATCGAGGGTTCTTTGTTATGAATGTTGGTATTGTCATTGAGAATTTCATGAGTTGTTGTTTTTCCTCCTCTAGTAGTAACTCCTTCAACTTCACAATCTAATATTAGAGCGTTATTGATTACCTTTGACAACCCGTACACTTCGAACCTGAGCTCGCTTAGTGAATTATTCCTTTCTTTAAACAAGAGCTCGTTAGTTGTTTTGAATTCTCTGATGAATGCCCTCATCTCCTCGTGTTCTCGTTTTCCTTTGTCGATAAATTTGTATAACATTTCTTCCATCATTAATCTTCTTTCTGGGTATGTAAACTGATATTGATGTAATCCGAATGTTGTTCCTGAGAAGAAAGACGTGATTTGAAGTAAAGCTATCCTAGAAAAATAAAGTTGCAAAAGTTGCTATAGGCTGTAGTCGATACGCCGTATTTAATTAATTGAATACGCCGTATTAAGCGGCAGAATGGATACGCTGTATTGGTAAAGATACGCCGTATCCAATTAAGGTGAATACACCGTATTAGGTTATCGACCAGAACAGTGTATAGAAAATAATCAAGCAAACAAAATAAACACACAAATAAAGCAAAACAATTAAAAACAAATATACAGATTTTAACAGTGATCTAAATTACACTAATTCTAGGGGTTAAGTTAATCTAATGTTAAAAACCAAAATATTAAATAAAAGTAAAGATTTACAATTTCACTCCCCGGCAACTACGCCAAAAAACTTAATGGTGTCGTCGTGTAGGTAATATTTATTATCGAGTTTTACATTTATATTTTGCCAATTTTACCTAAAACAATACTTTAACGGGCAGTGTACCCGATCATATGTAGTTTCGTTGGTAAGTAGGGTGTCGATCACTAAGAGCGAGAACGAAATATTTTATTCTATCAATATTTTGGTTAACTAAACTATTTAATTTAAACTATATTAGTTCTAATCTATGTTAAACCTATGTTAATCCTAATTCTAACGGATAAAGGGGAGGTTTTCAGTTTGAGAGACTGACACAAGTTTTGTGGCAACTTAGATCAATTTAAAACACAATAACACACGCGAGCAGATAGACAGAAGATAGAAGAGCGGTCTAGCCAAATATAAGAAAACTGTATTAACCATGATTAATCAAATTAAAACTTTGGTTTGTTTATTTAGTACAATGAGTTCTTATCTCGAGGCGACATATCATTCCAAGATTTAGACGGGACTTCTTCCTAAAACCTAGACACATATAATTCTGTCACAATTAAACGCATCCGCATAAAGCATCCTATTTGCTGATTATAATCTATCTTAGGTGATTAATAATGGTGATCTTATTAAACCCTAGCTCATAGAGACTTTACCCACTTACTGCTTAATGGCAATTTATATTCTAGTTGTACACTGTCCAAGTATTTCTAAAGGAATCAGTACGTTATTTGTTGATCCTAGGTCACCTGCTAGTCCAACTTGTTCACATATCCCAAAGGTAAAGATAGGGCATTAATTGTGATCCTATTGTTCTAGATATATAAATCACTATATGGAGAGCCATCCCGACATCTAGCTAACTTGGTCGGTATCACTAGATCCAGTTGAATGATAGGTCGCATACAAAAGCACGTAAACAAGTATGAATTGATAAACATAAACAAGCAATCAACGATAAATTAAGCATTTAATATAAACAAACCAAACATTTAAATCTTCATAACCATGGTTAATACCCAAAGGTATTAGCCCTTAATCATTGTAAGCAATACAAAAGTAATAATTCAACCAAGGTGAACTAACCGAGTTAAACGAATGATACCAAAAATTAAACGATTACTAGAGTATAGGAGATTACAAGGTGTTTCCTATGGAATTAGTTACTTTGCTTGACCTCTTCTGCTCTTCTTGTCTTCTGAAAATCGACTCTTGTGGTTAAGGTATCAAAAATATGATCAAGCACATTGAAAACCCATTTTTAGATCTTCTATTAATAGTGTCTGCAATTTGGTCGATATGACGTATCAAGAGAGTTGGATACGGCGTATTAAGGGTTTCTTAGAGTAGGGACCATGTTCAATATCTTCCATACTATTTTATTACTATATTGTGAATACGGCATATAGAATCTTTTGGATACAGCGTATTGGACTTTGATTCTTCGTAGTTTCTTGTGAAGTGCAGGCACAGATACGCCGTATCTTCCTTTATGGATAAGGCGTATTGGTTGTCAGAACAGTATTCTTCAAATGTCTTTGTTTAAGCTCCAAATTGCGTGACTTTTAGCTAATCTTCACAAAGTACTCTATAATTACTGCAAATCTCAAATAGAAATGATTAAGTACCAATTCTTGCAATAATTATACAAAATAGGTTATTTACATGGGATAAATAATAAAAGTAACGTTATTTGATTTCATCAGCATTTCAATATTTAAATTGTTGTACTAGGTAGGTTGTCATTTCAATTACACAACTAGTGATTACTACCGTTCTCAGGGTTCAACACCCGTACTTACCAAACACTACACTATTGCTCGATAGGGTATACTGCTCTTTAGTATGTAGGAACAGTCTAGGTAGTATTGGTTTTATAAATGTAAAACATGACATTCCGTTTCGGACACATCAACTATTAATACAAATAAGCCGTAAAAACGTTTATTTATATTTTATGATCTTTCTATGTTTTGTCGATAACAATCTTAAAATCATTTTAAGTATGAACTAAAATACATAAGTTTTAAACCAATAGTTTTATAACTCATCATACTTATCTTACATTACATTACATACATTTTAACGCAAAATATAGACATATTGATAGAATCTTTCGACCTATCTCCAACAAGTATGAATAATCAACATCAACAAAGGCTACCGGCGATATTTAAACATCAAATTCATTATCATCACATTCATAAGCATTATATCACAACTTGTTCATAACATCGATCATGATAGCCCAAATAAATATAATAATCAATACTCCTTTCTTTAGCATAAAAACACATAACAATCATCATAGATTCAGAAAACATGATAACCAAAAGTAATAATGTGTTTATACCAATTCCACAAGCAAATGGTATGGTTTATTACAAGAATTTCTTCAATCAAAACACTAATTACCCAGAATTTCTACTAGCAAGACTACTCCTCCATAACTTTTGGCCTGAATTTTGTACCTCCGGCGTAATTACAATCTGGAAACTTTGAAGATTCAGATAATACTTTAAGTTTCCCAAGAACAACTTCTAACTTTCCTAGAAAAACTTCCCTAAAACTTCTAATGATTATTGTAAGATGATTGTAAGAATTTGGGATGATAAAAACACTAAAATTCGTGCTCTATTTATAACACAAGATTAGGGTTTTAGTTTGTATATGGAAGGTCTCCATTAATATCAATCATAATCATTTCCTTGTAACTGCAGGAAAAGTGCGCCGCACAAATATAATTGTGTGCCGTACTTGGTGTGTAATTAAATTGCATTTATCTCGCCATGAATTACGCCGCACTTGGGGTAAGTGTGCCGCACTTTGGCACTTTTCATTAATTCTTCATTTATTTCTCCTCTAGATTCTTCCTTTAATGACCGTTAGTGCTTTTAACGGATTTCTTTAACACTTTTGGTCCTTCTCGTCATTCTTGGTCCTGAAACAATTATTGTACCAACAAACAACCAAAACTTGCAATATTTCATGTGTTAACATATATATTTCATATTTTTTTAGGGATATTTTATGTTTATATTTTGAGGTTATCAAAATCACTCATATTAGTTTTTGCTTGCCCTAAGAATCAAAGCAAAAACTTTTTTGGTTTAATAAAACAGATTAATGATCACAAGCATAGATAACGTGACAAAGCAACTCACGAATTTCTATAAATAAGATTGTTTTCACACTTGCTCAGTTTAGTAAAATAGATAGTAAACAGAAGTCACTCATATAACAACCCGAAATTTTCATCAATGAAATATCTACTTATTATATTATGATCACATTTGTACAGGAAATTTTTCGCTTTATTACATTCTATTATGTAACATTGTTTACATAGCAAACTAAACAAGTTCACACAACCTACTTATATCATCTATATCTAAGTTTATATCATGTAAAACCTCTATATGGTCAAGTCAATTTTCTTTAATTCATTTTTACCAAGGTTCATTATTCATTTAAACGTTACTTTCAAAGCGTTATCTCAAAACAAGCATTAACGTTAACATTTACATCAAAACCTAATTATATGTTTACATATATACCTAGAAAAATGAATGTACAGCCTTTAAAGCATGTATACAAGTAATCCCATATGCACTAAACATTTGAATATATTTTCCTCTTAAATCAAGTTACAACTATATAAAGCCCCAATGTACAAGTCCATTATGCCATGAAATACAAACTAGGTCGTTTTCATCCTAAAATCATGTTTATATCTTACCACCACTTTAACACAAGGTACAAACACCCAATTCACAACTTCTAAACCCTAATTCATCTAACCCTAAACCAAAATCATAAAACCATAGCAAATCCGTTACACCCTTAAAACTAATTCATAGTTTCAGAATTCTAATCGGTTCGATAAATATTGGAACTGTGATACATCAATAGGATCTGGATATTAAGTGGAAAATAATAGGTCTGTAGCCTATTGTCTCTGTGATCATTTTGCGGTGGAATCAACCCGATTTGTATCGGATGAATTTGTTATAGCAAAATGGCAAATGGTGCGCAGATTTTCTCACATGTAATAAAGGGCTATTATCTCTAAAATTTTTGTATAGTAACCCCAAATTGTAAAACTAAAACGTTGTTAGAGGTCCTAAAATATCTAACCATGCTCGCTGGTTGAGCTTCATCGGGAGTTCGGTTTGTAAATGGCAACCATTTTACCGAGACTGATGTTGGCTGTCCAAAAACAAGCCATGTATTATAAATCAACCCAAACCCTAAAACATCTTGCAACCACATATTTCATCCACCCTCACCTAGCACCTCAATGAACATCTCCATAGCCAGCTTACATGTACCTCAAACAATTCCATGGCCACAAAGAAGCTACATTCATCAATTTGGTGTTCCTATTTCTAGCACAAACCACACAAACACCCCTTATAAACCTCCAACACCTCCATGCTACTTTCTAGCTTTGATAACTCATGTTATAGCCTCTCCTCATCATCCCCTAGCTGCTACACATGTCCAAGACTTGGCCATTAAGTTTCCTTGGTCCTTAAGGGTCATTCGATCCTATAAATAGGGGTAAAACCCTTCCATTTCAAACCATCCCCCACAACTTCTCTCTTATACACCAAAGGAGTTCTAATACTCCCATAGCAGAAATAGAAGATCTATAGAAGTCCCAAGATCAGAATTCAAGCAAGAAACCAAGAAAAGAGCCTCGGAGTTTTTATTATAGGCGTTACGAAGCTACAATGTCACGATTTCGACCCGTTTACATGGGGCTTATGAGGGTGAAGGGTTTGGAGTGTTGTGGGATGGTCAACGAGGATGATAGAGACAGGTTTGGGAGGTTATGGAGTTTGGCGGGAAATGTGTGTAGAAGATATACACTGATTCAATTTCAGGGGTGAAGTTTGTGGGTTTGTCAAGTATGGTCCCACAAGGATATACCTCTTCTTGCAATTTTCATCCTTGGTTAATGGATGTTTGGGGATTTTGACAGAAATAGTCCCCAAAGTTATATAAGGGTATTACACCACAAGTCCTTGTGGGTTACATCTTTAGGGACTTGGCAGACTTGGCCCTTGTGGTTAATACTTTGCTGTATTGGCAGATTGGGTCCCTCACAATCATTTTTCCTCTTTTCCTTTATAAAATAAGTTAGGGACTTGGCAGAATTGGTCCCTAAACTTATTTTTCTTCACTTTTTTGACTTTGGATTTGTCGGGGTTGACTTTGGTTGACTTTTTGACACTTGGGCTTTGTCTTGACTTTGTCTTTTCCACGCTTTTCCATTCTGTGTCTGATTTTGTCGTTTTGGCTTTGTTTTTCGTCCTTTTCTTAGATATCCGTTCCTGCACAATACTATTAGCAAAACAAGCATATATTTGGCATTTTAAGTCCGTTTTTGGTTATTTTAACTTGTTTTTAAAGGTAAAAGGTGTGTGTAATTAAACACATACCAGTGTACAAATGTGTTCAAAACCTTATAAGACATAACTTTATTTAACGTTTGACGTGCTTACCATTTCCAGTTATCGAGCAAAACGCTTAAAACCAATTATGTTATAACTATTATATAATTCATCATCGATGTGCTTTTTAAAAATCATGTCCCGAATCTATATCATATCACAATACTAGGGAGCTTCATATTAAGGGGTTTCATCTTGGTATTACGTTCTGACTGAGTTGCTGGGTTTACGATTTAAAGTGCCCTGACTCCTCAAACGTTTACTGAATGACTTCTGAAATATGATGGCCCGAACGGTGATACAATACTCCATAATAATTCAATCAAAGATATACATTATACTTTATAATGTAAAACATATTCAATCAAACTAAGACTCGACATATTATCTCAGGTTGCGTGACGTGGCTGTTTACTATCATTTTGCTATATCAACCTTCCCTGTTAAGATTGTGATAAGGTCATTAGCTTTCATTTTGGAATATTTATTACAACTACCTATCAGGTGAAGTTCATAACCTCGCCTTTACTTATTTACATGTTTTATAAACCCGCGAGGGGGATACATGCTTGTTACAAACTCTTTTACATACTCGTTTATCTTATAACAATGTGATTACTTTTCAAAGACTTAATGAGTTCATAACCTCACATTTCAATCTTTTAAATACTTTATAAACCTGTAATACCTGCTATAAACCATGAATACAAGTGTTTTCTAAACTATATGCTATCCTGATATACTATTGCCTAAGTACATAGAAATATCTCTTTGGGTAGTATCTCCCAATATCTCTTTAATATCTCTTTGGGTAGTATCTCTCAATATCTCTTTGGGTAGTATCTCCTAATATCTCTCTAATATCTCTTTGGGTAGTATCTCCTAATATCTCTTCAATATCTCTTTGGGTAGTATCTCCTAATATCTCTTTAATATCTCTTTGGTTAGTATCTCCCAATATCTCTTTAATAGCTCTTTGGATAGTGACTCCTAGTATATCTTCTGGTAAAGGTTCCCGGTTTTATTAAGTTAAATATGTGGTTCATGAGTTTAGAGTAATAATATTGTTCTCCATGATAATACTGCTCTCTGTAATAATATTGTTCCCCATGATAATATTATTCTCTATGATAATAATGTTCTCCATGATAATTGTCCCTGCAATGCAAATATTTCCATTATGATAACTTGTATTCAACTATTACA